>JXCR01031175.1:174998-194980 GCA_002079205.1 Phalaenopsis hybrid cultivar | reverse complement strand
TAGGGCAGAAGAGCTTTGACATGGCCATTGTGTTTAAGGATTTTAGTAAGGATGTATTCCGCATAGATTCAATTCCGTCTTCTTCGCTCGATGGAGTGAAGGAATGGCTAGATACTACTGATATCAAGTACTACGAGAGCAGGCTGAACTTGAACTGGAGACCTATATTGAAAACTATCACTGATGATCCGGAAAAGTTCATTGAAGATGGTGGGTGGGAGTTTCTCAACCTGGAAGCCAGCGATTCAGACTCTGATGCATCTCAGGAATCAGATCAAGGGTACGCACCGTCTGATATGGAGGTCGAGTCTGAATCCGATGATGATGATAATGATAGCGAGTCTCTGGTGGAGTCAGAGGAAGACGAGGAAGACGATTCAGAGGAGGATTCAGAGGAAGACAAGGGAAAGACATGGGAGGAACTAGAGAAGGAGGCGAGCAGAGCTGACCGGGAAAGAGGCGGCGAGTCTGACAGCGAAGAGGAGAGGAAATGGAGGAAGGCGAAGGCTCTGGGAAAATCACGCCTTCCTGATAGAAGAGATTTGAAAGCCGCTCCTTCTAAGAGGCCAAAGCTTAGGTAACATGGTTAAAGTTTATGATAATTGCCAGTACTTAGCAATTATTTAGCAGTTCAGGTGATGCTGTATCAGTTATCCTCTAGTTTTATTATTTTGCAAAAATAGTTTGATGTTTTGCAGCGTGAGCCAGCTCTGTTGGTTCCGGGCAAATCATGTAATTGGGTCAATTTTCCCACTACTTTGTTGTATCATCTACACGTTGGAACTCATTATGGTATAATTTTCTTCATCGTTTCTGATTTCTCAAGCTTGTAGTTTTGTGCTGCATACTCTGTGCTTCATATTCTGTTTGTATTTTATTAATTGCAGGACTGTTAAAGATCAGAATCTTTGATACTAATTGATTTCGGTATATAGAGGGACATTTACATACATGCATCACATAATATCTTTGTGGATAATTAGTAGCTATAATAGAGAATTGTGATCAAATTGTAGTGGAGCTTTGAAATCAGGTGCACAATGATCTCATTAATTTAATGATTTTTACAACAAATAGTATATTATAGTAATAGATTTTATAAAATATTTGTTGGAGTGATTGTCAAAGCTCTTCCACAACATTTATTTTTCTCATCACTCATGTTAAGAAGATCCAAAAATTCTCATATATTTTTATGTTTTTTAACAGTATCAAGTACATAAATAATTAGTTTAAATCCAAAGAAGAAATAATAATAATAATAATAATAATAATAATGAAAAACAAACTCAGTCTAATAAATCATTCAAAAAAGGACTATAAATCAAATATAAGCCGTATTTAGGGTTGTCATTGAGCCAAGTTGACTCGTGAGCTAGGATTTGTCTCAATAAATGGCTCGTGAGGTGAGTTTTATAAGCTACAAGCTAAGCTCAAGCCAAACTCCATTGGATTAGTTAGCCTGTGAGTATACTCATTTAAGAAAATATTAATATTAAATAAATTCAAAGTATATTAAAATTCAATATATTTTTTTCAAATATGTAAAATATTTTAAAAATATATTTTTAATATTTTAGATCCAATGCTTTCTTATTATTTATCTCATAATTACTCATTCTATTTATCATTTATTTATAACACTAACTTGAATTGATAATAATTTATCTCTTTCATAATATACAAGCCAGCTGCCAACTTGAACTTGCAAAATTAAACTCAAGTTTGAGTTCCAACTTATTTAATTAATCAAGCATAAGCTCAAGCCAATGGTGTCTCGAACTCGACCTACTCTTCAAACTCGTAACCTTGCATTATTTTTAATTTTATAACCCTACTTGTTCTCTAAAAATTGGAAAATAAATAAAAAGGGGATAATTTCATAAAAAACACCCGAAACATTGTTATTTACATATCAAGCACCCATATGATTTTTGAACTACCGAACATGTGCATTTACACGCCGCACAATAAAAACATAGAGTTTGATAAGTGAGTTTGAAAAGTGGACAAAAAAATTTGCTAGATTTATAAATAATAATGTTTCAGGCGCTCTATTTGCAATCGTCAAAAAAAAAAAATTATAGTCTGTTCAGGCCACAATCCCCAAAATATAAANACCCCATTCTCGCCTCATGATGCCAACTCTATCAAGCACCAGGGTGCTATATTTTTGAAAGAGGCGACCTTCCGTTCTAAGGACCCAAGACATAGCAGCGAAGTTGTTCAGTTAATTAAGACCCTTAGAAGGCAAGTCGCATCAAGGGAGTCGGAGAGAGCTGAGAGGGCCACTTTAGTCACTCAGGAAAAACTTCAACTAGCTGGTAATAGGATGAAACCAATAAGATTGTTGGATTTGTCGATACGACCTGCATTCCCTGGTCGTGGACGAAAGCTCACCGGATCTTTGGAAGCTCATATTAATGGTTTTCGTTATTCTACTTCGAAAATTGATGAGCGAGTCGATATCATGTATGGAAATATAAAGCACGCCTTCTTCCAGCCTGCAGAGAGAGAGATGATAACGCTTTTGCACTTTCGCTTGCATAATCACATAATGGTAGGCAACAAGAAGACCTTAGACATTCAGTTTTATGTAGAGGTGATGGATGTTGTTCAGACGCTTGGGGGTGGGAGGAGATCAGCCCTTGATCCTGATGAGATCGAGGAGGAGCAGCGGGAGAGGGATAGAAAGAACAAAATAAACCTGGAATTCCAGAACTTTGTTAATAAGGTGCATGATCATTGGGGACAACCCCAATTCAGAGATTTAGATCTTGAGTTTGATCAGCCTCTCAGAGAGCTTGGTTTCCATGGAGTTCCTCATAAGGCTTCATCCTTCATTGTTCCGTCTTCAAGCTGTTTAGTTGAACTGATTGAGACCCCGCCTCTAGTGATTACCTTGAGCGAAATTGAAATTGTTAATTTGGAGAGGGTGGGTCTAGGACAGAAGAGCTTTGACATGGCCATTGTGTTTAAGGATTTTAGCAAGGATGTATTCCGCATAGATTCAATTCCGTCTTCTTCGCTCGATGGAGTGAAGGAATGGCTAGATACTACTGATATCAAGTACTACGAGAGCAGGCTGAACTTGAACTGGAGACCTATATTGAAAACTATCACTGATGATCCTGAAAAGTTTATTGAAGATGGTGGGTGGGAGTTTCTCAACTTGGAAGCCAGCGATTCAGACTCTGATGCATCTCAGGAATCAGATCAAGGGTACGCACCGTCTGATATGGAGGTCGAGTCTGAATCCGATGATGATGATAATGATAGCGAGTCTCTGGTGGAGTCAGAGGAAGACGAGGAAGACGATTCAGAGGAGGATTCAGAGGAAGACAAGGGAAAGACATGGGAGGAACTAGAGAAGGAGGCGAGCAGAGCTGACCGGGAAAGAGGCGGCGAGTCTGACAGCGAAGAGGAGAGGAAATGGAGGAAGGCGAAGGCTCTAGGAAAATCACGCCTTCCTGATAGAAGAGATTTGAAAGCTGCTCCTTCTAAGAGGCCAAAGCTTAGGTAACATGGTTAAAGTTTATGATAATTGCCAGTACTTAGCAATTATTTAGCAGTTCAGGTGATGCTGTATCAGTTATCCTCTAGTTTTATTATTTTGCAAAAATAGTTTGATGTGTTTTGCAGCGTGAGCCAGCTCTGTTGGTTCTGGGCAAATCATGTAATTGGGTCAATTTTCCCTCGACTTTGTTGTATCATCTACACGTTGGAACTCATTATGGTATAATTTTCTTCATCGTTTCTGATTTCTGATGCCTGTAGTTTTGTGCTGCATGCTTTGTGCTTTATATTCTGCTTGTATTTTATTAATTGCAGGACTGTTAAAGATCAGAATCTTTGATACTAACTGATTTCGGTATATAGAGGGACATTTACATACATGCATCACATAATATCTTTGTGGATAATTAGTAGCTATAATAGATAATTGTGATCAAATTGTAATGGAGCTTTGAAATCAGGTGAACAATGATCTCATTAATTTAATGATTTTGACAACAATTAATATATTATAGTAATAGATTTTATAAAATATTTGTTGGAGTGTTAGGGTTGTCATTGAGCCAAGTTGACTCGTGAGCTAGGATTTGTCTCAATAAATGGCTCGTGAGGTGAGTTTTATAAGCTACAAGCTAAGCTCAAGCCAAACTCAGATTGGACTAGTTAGCCTGTGAGTACTCGTTTAAGAAAATATTAATATTAAGTAAATTCAAAGTATATTAAAATTTAATATATTTTTTTCAAATATGTAAAATATTTTTAAAA
Organism: Phalaenopsis hybrid cultivar; assembly: GCA_002079205.1. Lineage (NCBI taxonomy): Eukaryota > Viridiplantae > Streptophyta > Magnoliopsida > Asparagales > Orchidaceae > Phalaenopsis > Phalaenopsis hybrid cultivar. The sequence goes on along the minus strand of JXCR01031175.1, from coordinate 190,699 downwards.
TATATTTTTTAAATTTTAGATAAAATGCTTTCTTATTATTTATCCCATAATTATTCATTTTATTTATCATTTATTTATAACACTAACTTGAATTGATAATAATTTATCTCTTTCATAATATACAAGCCAGCTGCCAACTTGAACTTGTAAAATTAAACTCAAGTTTGAGTTCCAACTTGTTTAATTAATCAGGCATAAGCTCAAGCTAATGGTGTCTCGAACTCGACTCTACTCTTCAAACTCGTAACATTGCATTATTTTAAATTTTATAACCCTACTTGTTCTCTAAAAATTATAAAATAAATAAAAAGTGGATAATTACATAAAAAAACACCCGAAACATTGTTATTTACATATCAAGCACCCATATGATTTTTGAACTACCGAACATGTGCATTTACACGCGGCACAATAAAAACATAGAGTTTGATAAGTGAGTTTGAAAAATGGATGAAAAAATTTGCTAGATTTATAAATAGTAATGTTTCAGATGCTCTATTTGCAATCGTCAAAAAGAGAAAAAAATTTGTAGTCTGATCAGGCCACAATCCCCAAAATACAACCACAATCCTCAATATATAATGAATACCAAAGTTGAATTTTAGCTGATTGTCCAAAAGAAGGGTCTTTCAATTCATACAACTCTTGCCAATGCAACATGAGTAGTGTATTCTACATTGATGTTTCGAGGCTTTGGCCATAATGGAGGCAATCTAACTATTTCTCTAGGCTTCCCCTCTACTATTAGTATATTTTATGTGAATTTGTTTAATGCTTGCATATAAATTGACTTGGACTATAATTATTAGTTTCAAGGGTTATATTATTCAATGATTCAATTTTCAACAATTGTGAATCCCAAACTATGTTAACATCTTCTAACCATGATCTACTGCACAAAGCCAACTCACTCAATTTTTTGTTGATTTCTATTACTTTTTATCATTGGAATGGATGATTATTCTATAGACCTCAACTAGAGTGTCATTTTTCATTTTCTTTGAAAATATTCACTTTGTAATTTTCTTTTAAATGTATTGCAATTTACAAATTGTTCATGCTACGCCTTTTGGTAATAGTTTTAACAAGATTTTTTTCTTGATTACTATGTAAATACTAATTATTAATGATGTTTTGTAATGTTACGTGATCAAAATGAACCAATGCAACACTTTAGTATCATAACTATATATGAAAAAATAAGTAGCCTGCAGATATAATTTATTTATTTGAAATAATTTATAAACAAAAAAACACATATTTCAAAAAAAATTTCCCTTTATCTTTTAATTCTATTTGAACTTTTTATTAATTCTATATTTGAAGAGGGTGAAAAACAATATAATGTCTATAATTGATGATGGTATATGTATTACTTTATCTTTAATTTAGTGATATGTTCATCTTTGAGCTACCCACATAATTCATATGATAGACAATAATGTTATGTTCTTCACATAATGAAGATACTGTGTAAAAAAAAAAAATACATGGTGTCTCCTATATCTTACAATTTTTGTTAAAATGCTTGCACAAAAGATCAACATATATTTTTTTCATTTCTTTGTAATGCTTACTATAAGTTATTAATGGATTTATGTATATCATTCATCAAATATAGAGAAAATGCACTTTCAAAAGACTATAAACACTATCACGACTCGACCCAGAGACTTGGAGTACCAATATGGTAATAGACGGTCGTACAATAGTAACATAAAAATTTAGCAACAACCATGACCCTTAATAATATCCAATGATAAAGAACTTACTAATGCACACTCCACATTAAAAATCATCTAACAAAATGCATATGATCACGCAACTTTAAACAATGATAAAAAATAGGAACCAAACAATCTACTACTTATTTTCAATAATTTCCATCAATCTATAAATAAATTCTCTTCTAGAAATCATATTAATGTAAAATATTTTTTCCTAAAATAAACATTAAAAAAATCATATTAAGTTTACAATACTTTGGTGAATAATTGTACTTTTATTATGTAATAAATTGTTATGCAAATGCTTAAACACATAAATGCTCAAAAGAAACATGATAATTAAACTATAAAACAAGCTTTAAGGTTTTCATTTTAATAACAACTTTTATTATTTCAATTTNCACAATATATATATATATATATATATATATATATATATATATATATATTCATTTCTTTGTAATGCTTGCTATAATTTATTAATGGATTTATGTATATCATTCATCAAATATAGAGAAAATGCACTTTCAAAAAACTACAAACACTATCACGACTCGACCCAGAGACTTGGAGTACCAATGTGGTAATAGACTTTCATACAATAGTAACATAAAAATTTAACAACCACCATAATCCTTAATAATATCCAATGATAAATAACTTACTAACGCACACTCCACATTAAATATCATCTAACAAAATGCATATGATCATGCAACTTTAAACAATGATAAAAAAATAAAGAAACTTAACATAGGAACCAAACAATCTACTACATATTTTCAATAATTTCTATCAATCTATAAATAAATTCTCTTCTAGCAATCATATTAATGTAAAAGATTTTTTCCTAAAATAAACATAAAAAAAATTATATTAAGTTTACAATACCTTGGTGAATAATTATACTTTTATTATGTAATAAATTGTTATGCAAATGCTTAAACATAAATGCTCAAAAGAAACATGATAATTAATCTATAAAACAAGCTTTAAGGTTTTCATTTTAATAACAACTTTTATAATTTCAATTTTTATTTTCTTATATTTTTCATTTTCATTTCTTCTAAGAACTCATATTTCACAAATATTGTCAAAAATCATTTTTTTTAGTGAAGGATATAACATTTTCATTTTATATTTTCAATTCTTAGAAAGTATAATTTAATTTAAGCTAAAATTAGGACCTAATAATTAATATATTAATTTAAATTAAACAAATCTAAAATTAAAAATTCCTCGCCTTTCGGCTAGAGCTGTAAACGAGTCGAGCTTGAGTGAGCTCAGGCTTAGCTCGTGTTCGAAATCGGCTCGTGAATAGTGTATTCGTGTTCGACTCGATTTAAATATTTGTGTTCGTGTTCGGCTCGTGTTCGGCTCTAAATTAGCTCGTTAAACTAAAATTGAGAAAAATAGATGTAAAGTGTGGGATTCGAACATGAATCAAATATATACAAAAAAAAAGACACTAATCACATTTCCACATAATANTTCGTGTTCGGCTCTAAATTAGCTCGTTAAACTAAAATTGAGAAAAATAGATGTAAAGTGTGGGATTCGAACTTAGATAAAATATATACAAAAGAAGACAACAACCACATTGTATCATGGNTATGTTTTGATTTAAACTTAGACATAAATATATATAATATATTATTATATAAATAATATATGTAATATATTTCGAGCCAAACATGAACGAACAAATTATTATTCGTGTTCGGCTGATTTATATTTCAAACTTAAAAATTTATTCTTGTTCAGCTCTTTTGTTGAACCTAGCACGAGCTGTTCAAGAAATGTCAAATTGACAGCCCTACTTTCGGCTCGGCTGACCCCGCTCACGCGAATCCTCCTGCACGCACACCTCTCCTCCTCTCTTCTTCCTTCGCGCACAAAGGTTCATCCATACAACTCCGGCTTCTTCTCCTGAGCCTGTGCGTGAAGCAAACGGAGGAGAAGGCGACGACGCTGCGCGGTGTTGATTGCATTGTGCGGTGCTGCTTGCGGGAGTGGCAACAGTCTTGAAGGTTGAGCGGTAGCGCGAGCAGTTCACAGGTTTGCAGTTGTTAGTGCTTTGTTTTCTGTGTAGAATTCATGTATCTGTAACTGGTATCGATCCCTAGTAATACNTTTCTTATATTTTTCATTTTCATTTCTTCTAAGAACTCATATTTCACAAATATTGTCAAAAATCATTTTTTTAATAAAGGATATAACATTTTCATTTTATAGTTTCAATTCTTAGAAAGTATAATTTAATTTAAGCTAAAATTAGGATCAAATAATTAATATATTAATTTAAATTAAACAAATCTAAAATTAAAATTTCAACATCTTTCGACTCGGTTCGGCCTTTTACCGCACGCGAGACAGACCCTGCTCAAGTGAATAAGAAATTATTGCATACGGATACCGCATACAGTCCGATCCTAATCGTAGATCACGGTCAGAATTATTTCAGTTAAAAAAAAAAGAAAAAAATAAATGGCCCACCGAAATACATTGCAACAAATTTTTCCACGCGAATACTCCTGCACGCACACCTCTCGTCGTCTCTTCTTCTTTGGCGCACAAAGGTTCATCCATACAACTCCGGCTTCTTCTCCTGAGCCTGTGCGTGAAGCAAACGGAGGAGAAGGCGACGACGCTGCGCGGTGTTGGTTGCATTGTGCGGTGCTGCTTGCGGGAGTGGCAACAGTCTTGCAGGTTGAGCGGTAACGCGAGCAGTTCACAGGTTTGCTGTTGTTAGTGCCTTGTTTTCTGTGAAGAATTCATGTATCTGCAACTGGTATCGATCCCTAGTAATAATCAATCAAATTATTTGTTATAGATTTTTGCTGGTATTGTGCCCTACTTATATTCAATGAGCGCACCGAAACATTGTTATTTACAAAAATTTAGCACCCATATGATATTTTTGAAATACCGAAGTAATTTATTTATGCGTGCCGCGATGATTCATTGAGAATTGATAAAATTGAAAAATATGGGTTGGAGTTTTAATGTGATATTTGAGTGAAGATTTGAAAAATTGATGATAGAGGGTGCTAGATTTCTGTTCATTAAAAAAAAGATAACCTTTGCAATTAAACTCATTAATGTCTCATACTGTCATTCCATAATATGTATCATCTATGTCTTTAGGTTTATTTCTTGAGTTTATCGATCAAATTTTGGAATAAACTATCTTTAAGTATCTTTTTTGGATGAAGTTGGCTATTTCATTGGATTTATCTCTAAAATACTTCTTGATTATCCCCTGCAATTGAATATAAATTTTTATGGAGCATTTTTAATTATCACTTCTGTTTAGGACAGGTTCTACTTGTTGGGAGAATCAAAATTTTCTTTTTTAGAAATCTCATTCTTGCACTCGAACAACCCATAGTAAGGGACATCAGTCATTCCTTAGGGATGAAGCTCCTGGAAAAACTTAAGCTCTCAATTAAGTGATTAAGCTACATACTTTGATTTAGGTTTGGATGGAATTTTGTTAGGGATCCAATCAAACCTAAAATTTTAGTGAATTTGAGATGCAGTTAAAATGAGTATAAAGCACTTACACTGATGGTGAACATAGTAGGTCTATAATTATTATTTGAATCATATAGAAATGATGCGCATCTTGAGTTGATGAGTTCATATGTTTTGCATAAGTAGGATTGACTGGGGTTGAGCTGACTCGTTGTGGTGGTGGGTGGCTTTGGCAGGGAAGGTGTGGTGGATTACCATAAGTAAATGAGAGGAATTAAGGCTCTCTATTTTTCTGTGTACATCATTGGAGGTTACTGATCACTCTATGAGTCAAAAGGGAGATTGATTTGAAATACATCATTTAAAATAGAGTTTTATAGTGATTAGTTTTGGATAATCTCTCTAGAGGTCTTGGGCATGCGACTTGTACCAATGTTTGAGACCATGTTTGGAGATTATGCTTATTGAATCTTCTTACATGCCTTCCAATCCTTATTTTCTTTGATGTAGGTTTGCGGTTAAAAATGGTCCACTTTACTCTTCTTTGGTTTAATTAGCGCTCTAATTATGTGAATACAATTATATCAGCAAGAAGCAAATTGTTATTATTGTTTTCTTTTTAGTTTATAAGGCCATGAAAAAGAGGAAGACAAATCATTTACAAGAAAAGATTTTCCAATTTATAAATAAGATAGGTTTAAATTTTAGGTTGTGGAAATAAATTTAAATTTTTTTTTAAATAATTGTGAAAGATTTAAATAGAGTTGGTATTTATAAGATAGGTTTTCCAACTTACAAATCATTTATAAGATAATCTTCCAACCCTGATTTTCTTAAATAATAGTTCTCATAATCGTGTAACAAACTTTAAGAATTTAACGAATAGAGTTAGCTTATTAAAATAATAGTTTTACATGAACTCTGATCATAATAGAGTTGGTTATTACCATTGCGCCTTCTAAAATTTGCAGAGTTTTGTTCTCGTCTTTCACCAACAACTACACCACACAAGCATAACCACTTATCCTTATCATTTAAAATTTCAGCATAACTTCTACTTGAATTATAAAACTAGAAAAATTATAATTGAAATCAACCCTTTAATTTAGTTACAGTCTAAGTTAAAAACTATTAAAAAATGGTGAGCAATAAAATCATTTCTAACTTCATGGCCTAAATGGCTTTAAAGACCTGACAGAGCAACTTTTCCTTTCCTTTGCATCTTCTTACAGCGTGAGTTGGACTATGAATCTCATGAACAATACTCTCTGTGGTTTGCATTAACAATTAGCAATAATTATTATTTCTCATGAATAGTAACCGTGTTAATACTGTGAAATATGAAAAATAGAAGAAAGAAAAGAGAGAAAGAGAAGAGAGAGAGAGAGAGGAAATGAGGAGAGATAGAGAGAGATAAGGTTTTCATTACCTTCATCACTTGCTTTCTTCCAAATTAGTTGGCTACATTCATTCACTCAACAAATTTGATTACTTGCTCAATCGTATCAACACAAGTCCTGATAAAGTACCACCCATGTTCTCATGTTGATTTGAATTACAACCTTACCAATTAATGATTCATAGTTGTTAGAACATGATATCTACTTCGAGCTTATTACACTTTTAGTCTTTAAAAATGCTTGTGCTTTACGGGAATTGATGCGTGCATGAATTTTGAATTCTATTTTGTCATCAATATTTCATATATTGAAGTCTTTTAGCCCTCTTGGTCATTTCATTGTTTTATTAGAGATGTTTCAATCTACGTTAATTTCTTAGTAATTTGCGAGCTCTTTGTTAGCAATTCAATTCTAAATTGTTATTCAGTTATTTATCTATAAATTGATTTGTGTAGAGATATGTAACACACACACATGATCGAAGGGAATAGGCTCCCTCACTTCACTTTGAGGGGGGAGAAGAAGAGAAGGAGAAACATATTGTGAATTGGTTTGACTGGCTAGGCCCCATATTTTTTTCCTTTTTAGGGTTTTAACTCGTGCTCCCTGTCATGAGAGAAGGGTCTACCCCTGTACTTACAAACATATTGTGAATTGGTTTGACTGGGTTAGGCCCCATGGTTTTTTTTTTTATTTTAGGGTTTTTTCACATACAAATTCCGGTGTTTCCCTTTACTATATTATCTTATTTGTGTGTGTTGAATTTTTGTATGATTCTAAAATAATCACTACTCTATCGCCATGAATTTTCCGGCATGCAACATATATTAAGGTTGTCCTACATCAAAGATGGGCGTATCTTCATTATTTCTCAAAATTGCTATCTAGAAGCATGAAGTTTGTAGGGATTCACTTTGCTTTTTCTTGGAGAATGAAACATATGAGGGTTGTCGTAAACTTATATTGCTATTTTTCATATCATGACAAACAACTATGCAAAAATTATGAGTTTTGCATGTGTAGTATTTTTCTCATCTCATTAAATCTGCACCTTTTTCTTATTAGCAAGGCAGGATAGCTTTCTTGTATTTATTCTAATGACAGGATACATTTGGAAAGCCTTAATGTTCTTTGCACACTCTAGCTTTGTGTATGCGTGGTTTATGAATGCTTTGTGACTGGTCGTTCTTTTAAACTTATGTCTGTTTTGTTAAATGCCTTGCATTTTATCCTTATTATGTTATTTTAACTTGAATCTGCCAAATTGTTAACTTTCTGTCATGGAAAGTATTTATTTCTACATAGTTCTATCCCAGTTATATATCCTTTTTAAAAATTACTTATATTACCTATTCTTTATTTTTGTGATCTAAATAGATGATAAATGTACTTTCTGTTGTATGTTGTTGCTAAGTATATTTTGATGGAGTAGCTAGTTTTAGTTTAATGTAGAGCATTTCATTAATATTTTATTCTGTTTTTATTTTTCAAGGCTTGTCAAATGGAGGAACAATTCATACTTCGTGTTCCACCATCAATAGCTGAATGCATAGAGCGCTTGTTGAGTGAAAATCCTTCCACTTCTGAAGACGTCTCCTTGGATTTATCCTTTACAGGTATATGGTTGTTTGATATGTTACAAACTAGAATGTGTTTTCATCATTTATAATAATAATAAAAAATAATATTTGCTGTTGATAAGATTCTATCGCCTATTCTTTAACATTTATGTACATATGTAGATATTCAAGTAACTTAGCTAAAAGAATTGCACTTCTTCTTAAGAATCTGGTGACGCTGATGCGGGAACCCCATGATTCGGGAAAAACCCCACGATTGCGGGTGGTATACCGCCCAGTTATCACATTTAACAATAAAAATTTTCTTTTTTTGGTTTATTTCCTATTTCTTTATTTCTAATTAGGGTTATTTTCTATTAGGAGACTATTTATTGTTGTATTTTATTATTTTTGAGTTTTAAGCTTAGTTTTATGTATTTTGAGAGTGTATTTTATGGTTTCTTCCCTAAAGGGCGATGTATATTCTTTTTCTTTTGCAAGTGGTGTGCCTGTAACTTGTTCAGATTCAGATGGTGTAAACTTTTCACCTTTTGCAAGTGGTGTGCCTGCAAGTGCCCAACTCGCGTCATTCTCTCAGGGTTAGGGAAGCTTCACCTTAATAGGTCGAAGCTTCTGTTTCTTGGTCGAGTGTCCTAAAAACACCTGGATCCCACTAGCGACTGCATATTTCCCCAAAACACCTGAGAATTTTCTCACACTTGCGAGCCCACATCTATTTTGATCCACTCTTCTGAAACTGTGGGTCTCGCCTGTACTCCTAAATCTTCCCAAAATAATTGACGGTCGGCTCAGTCCGACGTGTCATCTGAGTAGCCTGAACCGTCCCGTCAGGTGGTGGAGCAGGTGGTAAGGTGTCGACCGTTACGCTCTGAAACACCTTCTATCGTCTCTGGTCCATGTCTGGAGTGTGTATCTCAGTCCTCTTGTCATGAGTTATCACTAAAATGGGCCCCACTAAAGCTGCTCTGTTGGTGAGGGCTTCTGTGATCTTAGACTTCGTCGAAGGATGCAAAATGATGTAATTCCCATTTTTGGTGAAGGAATATATGCTTTCAAATCCATCGTGCTTAGTCCTCCTGGCAAACTGTCACGGTCTTCCCAACAGAGGGTGGTAGACATTCATAGGTACCACGTCACACTACACCTAACCCTGCAGCTGGCTTACAAAAGAAAACTTTGCCAAGCATCTTCAATCGATGCTGACCCAATTCTCCTTCAACTACATCAGTGAATACGACTGGGAATGTCTATGAGTCGCAAGTCTCAATTTCTCTACCATCGGTATCGATGCCACGTTCTTGTTGCTTTTGCTTTCGGTGATGAGGTTGCATACTTGATTGTTGTGGCAAAGCCACTACGAATCTCTTGTGTTCTCAGTCTTTAGGATTTGTCGAATCACGAGCGTCTCTCCTTCATATGGGAGAAGCTGATACACCTCACCCCGTTCCTTAGCTTTCTCCACATTGCTAATCTCCTCCACGATACTCTGACCTGTGAGTGTGACTATCCTGCTCGTGGGATAACTAGAGGCTATGCGGTTGTAGCCGTGACATCTGTAATCCTTTCTGGCTAATACGTTGTTGGAGGAGCTACCTTTCTCCTATTTCTTCTCACTCTGACCCAGAGTGTCATTCTTTTGTCTAGACTTACTAGTGTCTCCTGGAGTACTTTTGTCGGTTGTGGTAACTGCATATGACTGCTTGCTTTATGGTTGCTCCTTGAAGGACGGCTGTTGCTGGCTCTGCTTCTGGTGCCTTTCCATCTTTAGGGCTAATGTTTGAACATTTTCAAGTGATGAATAAGGCTGCAGCTGCATTAAATTGCTGATAGTTGGCTTCGGACTCCCATATAACGGGCTATGGTGTGCTCCTCTAGCTTAACCAGATCACACCTGATCTGCAATTGATCAAAATGCCATGTGAATTCCTCTAATGATCAATTTAAGGATTTTGAAGAAGGTGAATATGATATTTTTGAGTATTATGCATGATTTATAATGGTGATCAACAACATAATCAATTTGAGGATTTTAAAGAAACTAAAAGAGATATTTTTGAGTAATACTTATTGTTTATTGGGGTGATTGAGCATTATTGTTTTGGATTACTTTGTCATCATTTTTTTTTTGGTTTTGCTAAAGGTCTAAAAGCTAGAAACAAAGGATGCATTTAATTGCAATTCACCAAGCACCTTACATTAGGCTTTGTACATAACTTTGGATGTTGAAATTTATTATAATAATTCTAATAAGAGCATCGTACTTATGATTAATGTCTCTTAAGAAAAAGCAATAAAAATTCATCTTGATCCTATTGAAAATACATTAGCACAATTATCATATATAATTGAAGTTGATCTGGTTGAAAAAATGGTAGTTCATGAATTTCTGAATGATTTTGAAGATCATATTCATAAACTTGTAACTATAATTGATGAATAGTTAGAACTGAATTTTGAAAGTAAAATTTAACATGAGATCACACTTGAACATGAATTATAATGAGAACTAAAATTATTTTTGATTGTGAATCTGAACCGGTAATACCTTTTATAGTTGATGAATCAATTTAGCATTTTGAAAATGCAACTTTGGATGAGTTATCTGTTGATGTTTTTTCTATAATAAATAATGAAACTGTTGTGCAGTAAATTTTTGTTGCATGGTTTACTAACTTACAAATTCATAGAATGGACCTTATGATGAGAGTTAAGTTAATGTTTTAGAGACTTTATTAATAGTAAATGTCTTAAAAAATGCTTGAAATATAAAACTCAATCCATCTAGATAATGCTTAAAGTGCATAATTAATCCCAAATTTTTTGAAGGTATTTGAGTTAGCAGTTGTTTGATTTGTTGAAAAAGGAATGCATACATTTTGAAAATTTTTAAATTGTTTGATTCAGTGTAAAATAAAAATTAGAGTTTATATTTTTATATTTAGTTTGAAGATAATTGAAATAATTTAAAGCAAGGTTGGAGTGGGTAGGCGGTGGCAGCGGTTGAGATTCGGCGGCGGCATGCAACTGTGGCGGTTGATGGTGGGCGGTGGACGTGACAGTGGCAGACTGTGGACGTGTTGGTTTGCGCTAGTGAATAGCGGCCGATGATGGTGGCGAAAATGAGTGCATTATATAGTGGATTTGGTAATTACTCAAATTTGGCGAATTTGAAATACATCAATTTTGAATTACAAGTTGAATTATAAATTCACTCCAACCAAACATTAAAATTCTAAAAATCCTTATATTTCATTTATATTTCACTGCTAATTCAGGTAACCAAATGACCACATAGTTTTTCTAAAGGTTGTCCGTCCATAATTGGTTTAAAATAACTGTGGTTTGTCTGCTTGCAGTTGCAGCAGTATTTCATTTGCTAAAAATTAGTTATAGGTCGTTCGTATTTGTATTTTTAAGATTTCATTGACTGCTAACAATGAAAAGTGTTAGCTTTTTACTGATGTGAACAAGATGTTTGTTGAAATGTAAGCCTGGTGGTATGTAGTCAAGATATGTTTAACTATAGAAAAAGTTCCATGAGGAGCGCTTATGAAATTTTATGTAAGGATAAATAGAACTACTAAAAATTTTACAACGTATTGAAACTAATGGTTGCAAATTAAAATATGAAAAAATTATAGCATAAATATATTTCTTTTCATTTCTTTCCTGTGAGTTTACATACAAGTATCAACCATATATTTTTATACAGCTCGTCTCTGGAATATAGTGGATGATGACATTATGTCTATTATGGATCACTACTTTCAGGGACATCTATCTCATTGACTAGCATTGTAGATCTACTTGTAATGATTCTTGAAGTACTTTATAAGAATCACAAAATTAATTATTTTTTTGCATGATGATTATAATACTCAGTTAAATGGAGTATTTTTTTTTCAAGCCTTGCCATGAGTTCTGTTATAGATATGCTATTTTTTCCTTTGCATGCAATATTTGATATACTACTTTTTTTGCAATCTATGGTGTGCTGGTTTGCATGCTTTTCTTTTGGCCTTAGTTATGTCAGAGCCTGATCTTTGATCACTTGATAGTTCAACTTTTGTGGATGAGGAGTTTTTGGGATTTGAAATTAAAGGCTAAATTGGTTATTATTATCTTTTGAGATTGAATTTAAATTGACCTGATCTTGTGCCAACCATATTTATTACTGAGGATATAAAGAGCTTATAAATAAATGTTTTTAGGCATTTGATGTTTTCTGGTTTTCAATTTTATGTGTGCAATTTGCATTCATGACTCCTTAGTGCTGAACGGTGCGACTATCTAATTCCCAGTTAGTATTGATCAAAGGCCTGATTTTTCTTGTTTGGTTTTTTTATTCGTTGTTCTTATTTCATCTATGTAATTTGATATTAAATTAATTAATTTTTTTGTTCAAATTTGACGCATGGAAAATTCAATTTGCAGAAATTAAATTGCAATTTTCTCACTAATTTTACATGATCTTAAATTCTTGTTGTATATCTTATATTTTGTTTATTTTTGTTTCTAATTCTAATATGATCTATTTATATTTTATGAAAATAAGTCGATGAATTGATTGATGGATTGTGAATTGTGAAACCGAAAGTTCCTTTACATGAATTCACACCAAACATCATATTAATTGCACTAGAAAACTCCAATCTTGAATCTTTATGCAACATTAGATTAAAGTCGTTGGTTTGCTTCAGTGTAAACTTAGTTGAGCAATAAGAAGACTTTTTTCTGCAGATGATGGAAGGACTGGTACTTTTTGCATTGGTAATGATAAGTTTCCTGCCTCTCTCTTGGATCTTCCTGGCATTGTGGAGTCTTATAAAACTTACGATGATACAGTACTAATCAAAACTGCTGATATTGGTCAGGTATAATATCAACTTCATTCCTTCTGCCTTTTTAAGTGCAATTTGTGAATCAGCCCCTTATTTTGCAGATAATCATGGTGAGGGAAGAAGGTGAACCCGCTCCGGAAGGAATAGAATACAGGCATGGTCTTACCCCTCCAATGAGGGATGCTCGTAGGCGACGGTTCCGCAGAGAACCCGATCTCAATGTATACAATCAGAATCCAAGTCTTCTATGCTTATTTATAATTTTCTTCATGGATCTGCCACATTTTTCTCTTTCATTGTGCAGCCAGAGCTGGTACAACGGGTTGAGAAAGATCTTTTGAACATCATGTCTGGTGGGACAGTGGAAAATATCCTTTGATACAGCGTTTTTCATTTTTTTTTTTCAAAATCGCTGTTGGAACTATTGCTGCACTAATTAGGCAGATGGTACACATCATTGTGTAGAACCAGGGAATACACACGCAGGGAGAGAGAGAGTNCGTTTTTCATTTTTTTTTTTTCAAAATCGCTGTTGGAACTATTGCTGCACTAATTAGGCAGATGGTACACATTATTGTTTAGAACCAGGGAATACACACGCAGAGAGAGAGAGAGAGAGGAGCGTGGTTGAGAAATCCACACGTTCTCTATTCTTCTCATTTTATCACTCTGTGCCTCAAAACTCTTCTCTCTCTCTCTCTAATCTGTCTTTTATCACTTGAGTCTCTCTCTCCTCTCTCTAATCTCTCTTCTTTCACTTTAGTAGTGCTTGCCTAATTATTTTTTCTCACTATTTTCTCTATGTTCTGTCCCCTGTTATTTTTAAGGGGCATATACATACTAGCCCACGGTTCTTATGTTTTTACATATCTCACACCTAGACTTCCAAGTTTACACACATATCACTCAAATATTTAATATCACATCAAAAATAGCATTATTATCAATTTTTAAATATAAAATACACCTTTTTATGTATAGGTTTAGGGCACCTAACTGCAATCTATGTAATTATGAAAGTTTATGTGTGAGCTGTGTAAATAAANTATATATATATATATATCTTTGATGAATAGTATTTTAAAAAAAATTAATTGATTACAAGGCTACAAAGATTTATAATCAATTAAAAGTACTACTGAAGAAAATAGAATAAAAATTATTTAATTAGATTCAAATGATGTTTTCAATCTTGCCCCAATCCTTAACATCTTATGACTACGTGATTAGGGTTGTCAAAATGACTCTTTATTCGTGAATGGCTCGTGTTCGGCTCGCTAAGCAAATGAGCCGAACACGAATATATTTTTTGAGCTCGAAATATAGGCGAGCTGAACACGAGCTGAGTCTGGGCTCGCTAGTGTTTGGCTTGTTTACACCCCTACTACCTGGGTGCTCTTTCATTTTTGACGGACAGGCTCGATAGAAATCACTGAATGTCAGTAGTGCGTCTGTGTGTGTAAGGTTGTTGATTTATATATAACAAATTTCAGGTGGTCTCACTCTGTAATAATCCTATTTTTTTTTTGATAATCACATATAGACCATCTGAAACTTGATATTTACAAATCAATCACTCTCTTCCAACCACTTTTCAAATTCTCGCCTGAATATCAAAATTCATAATAAAACCCCAACTCATATATTTCATCTTTATCAAATTCCACATAGCTTGATCGTGCCACACGTAAATACATTAGTTTGACAACGAAAAAAATCACCAGAATGGTTAAATTGTAAATATCAAAGTTTTGGGTGGTCTATATGTAATTATCCTTTCTTTTTTATTAAATGAGGGCACAACATGCTACTAGCCATTAACTATGAAGGGGACGAGCTCACCAAGTCGAGTTCAATATCAGCTTATTGAACCAGACCGAACATAAACTCGCTACGTGTTCGATGAGAATTGCCCAACAATCAAACTCAAGTCAGATAGGAATCTCCATACCTGATTCAATGCGTTTACAAACCAACAAAAAACTAGACTTTGTGACCATCATAAAAAATCCCCATCAAAATGGCACTATCTTCATCCATACAAATTTTCATTGATCGACCAGGCAAAACATGTCGACTATAACTAGAGATCTAGACACACTTTGACTTACTAAAAAAACTCGGTGGCTTCTTTAGCCAGCCCTTTGCCAAGTTCGAGTTTACATTAGAACTACAATCCATTCTATTTTATTATTTCTTTTCACATATATATAATTTATCGGTAGCATTTTCTGTAATCCTTACAAATATATATTATAAAATTGAGAAATTTACCTACATATCACACAAATTTAAAGCCAAATGCATGCCTTGATACCAGTCTTCCGCAAGTCCTATATTTTAGTTTGATCCCTCCAATTGGAACTTCCTTATTAGGGGTGTAAACTTCCTTATTAGGGTTGATAAGAGTAGAGATTAGAGATCGAACATAAAAGACAAATCCTAAACTCTCATAGTGGAGGCGAAAAGCTTTCGTGATTTAGAGAGGAGAAGGAGAAGGAGAAGGCTCGGAAGAGGGGAGATCGGAAGAAGTGAGGCGCAGCCGAAGTGCGAGAAGCGTTGTTTAGAATTATGTCTTTAGAGTTTTTTTTTTAATATATAGTGTATTATATTAATTAAAATATTAAAATATTTATATTAATATAATCAATAGTAATATATTATTAATGTTATTAA
>JXCR01031175.1:123757-172792 GCA_002079205.1 Phalaenopsis hybrid cultivar | reverse complement strand
CATGCACCTCTCAAGTAGGAGATTATATGTCTAACAATCACTGACTAATAAGAGTAGGGCTATGCATTCTGATTGTATGATGTGAATCCATCATAGCATAAGCCAAGCTACACCGTAAGTGACTCCATAAGAAACTCAGGATATGAGCAATCAAAATATTTATAAGCCTCCTCGTCAGTCGGATGACTCATTGAGTTGATTTGCCCTGATATGTTATGATGTTACGTCATATATCATAGAACTGTATAGCCTCTGAAGATATGTAATAAGCGATAGATGAAAGAGCCACTTAAACAGAACTTCCTTCTATCTGTTACATTTTCTACTATGAGGTTTGAATCTATGAGAATAACAAAATCTGCATCGAGTCTCTATCATGCTAATTTTTTAATAAAGCATACATCTGTTTACACAATAATCAATCTTCTCTGAGACAAAATTTTTAAGTGAATTTGGCTCTTTTAGTACTTCTGCAAAATGATTGAAGCACTGTTAAAGTCAGTTTAATTTTTAGCATTCTTAGTGCTACATATAACTCAGAATGAGATGTACAACCCTCCCACAATGGCCTTTGAGCAGCATTTAGTAAATCATAAAACTTCAGAGCCTCGGGATTTGGAACCTCTTCCTGTTTTAATTAACTCGATTAATTTTTTCTTGTCCCATCAAAAATCATTTCCTTAAATCTACTTGATTCAAATCCAGATAGAGGTACTTTGCTCATTGAAAGAGTAGAGCTGAATGTTGTAGGGTCAAACTCTCATTGTGAAGTCGAAATCCAATAATCAGGCTGAAATCCCCGACTATATAAATTATCTCTCACTTCATCAGACTTTAAGTGTACTCGATTTTTTTGTTTCAAACGTATACACCAAAACCTATCATCTGATATGTAAATTGCAATTTAGATGCATCTACCACAAAGGCCTCGACGCTGTCAAAATCTCCATAGTAATTCTTTTTGTACCTAGATAAAGTTGATTATACATCCACTACCTTANAAATATTTAAACTTACCCATCTTTCTCAACATCGTTTGATGTGTGACTAAAGGTGGTAGTCAGGATTCCTTCATCAGACACATTGTCAAAGTCGTACTCATCAACAAGAGAAATTTCTTCATGTTTGCCACTTGCATCTTCTAAATTGAACTCTTCATAGATAGAATCGAGTGGAAAACATAGATTTGTCATTTTAATTTCATGAAGAGCAAATTCAATCTTATTTTAAATATTAATGATGACTCTAGGTTTTTTCAATATGACAACCGCCTAGTCATCTATATCTTTTTCTCTATGAGGATATCAAAGATAATAAACTTGTATCGCTTATATTGCTAGAATGATATGATCAAATTTAGCATACCTTTTGTTCAGTTTCACTTCTATTATATTATATGATTGGTTTACGCTTGTTCCAGAATTAGGAATAGGATAGAACCAATTACAGTTATATAAGAATACACATCCTTCAATGGCGTAATGATAAGATAGTTCAACAACTTTTTCGTGAATCTCATAGTAATCTATCTCGTCGTTCAATTTATTGTTTAATTTAACACAAAAGCTAGGATAAGAAGTCTTTGTCTTCGGACTAGGATCTCGTATGAAATCTGTAACCCTTCACATCGTAAATTTGTCAGATTTCACGATGCACATAGGTTCCCAAGTAAGGTCTATTAGGCCCTGATTTGATACTCCATATTTGCAGTCATAAATATATTAATACATAAGAAATCACGTGTTAATGAAAATTCACATGTGAGATGAGTAATGAATTTTTCAATTCTAACTCACTTGCATTGCAAACTATTGGGGGAATTTATTCTCAATTTTCTTGTTGGTGATTTCTTCTTCAGTTGAATTTAACGAATCCATGAATAAACTATTCACACATTGAAATATTCTTGGATTAGCTCAACATGATATTTCCATATGAAAGAGTGAAAAACTATAATAAAATTTGCCTTACTCAATAAAGGGTTGCACTTCCTCGCAATTGAGAAGAACATAAAGTGGTATTGCTTGAAGTTTCTGATCATGAACATAACGTGGTATGCACCTCCCTGATGATTCACCTAATTATTGGAAAGCAAAAAGTGTCAATGAAGGCACAACATCCACTATCTNTTCCTCGCAATTGAGAAGAACATAAAGTGGTATTGCTTGAAGTTTCTGATCATGAACATAACGTGGTATGCAACTCCCTGATGAGTCACCTAATTATTGGAAAGCAAAAAGTGTCGATGAAGGCACAAAATCCACTATCTCTTTCATGAAATCTTCTTGCCCGAAATAGGAGTAGGATGTTGTAGTCTCCTACAATAAATATGTCTCACATATCGATCCTTCTGACCGCATTTTATTCATCATAGTTCTCTTCAGTTTATTCAAAAAAACTAAAAAACAAATGTTATTTAGCACAAATTGACAATATTCTTTATAAATAAGTGATTAACTATATAGTACATGAGTAATTACCTTAAAAATCAATACATCCAGTGGTATTTTACTGAACCTCCAATTAATGCCTTGTTGTGTAAATATATAAGCAAATGCTCCATCGAGTTGAAAAAAATGGGCGGTGCCTCTAGCTAGCGTACGCCATCAAATTTTAAAAGAGTGCAAGTAGTTCCCTGAAAAACACACTAATTTCAATCAACAAATTAAGTTCTTCGCTCGGTAAATAGTTTGATGCGGTTGACATCAATTTTTGAAGAAAAATATGGCAGTCGTAGCTTTTCATTCAAATTATTTTTTCTACACCCAAATCAACACAACGACTCAAATTCTAAGCAAACCCGCTCGAGAATTTTAGTGATTGGAACCAATCACAAATTGTTCTTTGTTGGGATAAAGTAAGAGAATATTTTGCTTTGGTCCTCATGAGCTTGTTGACAGTAGCTGCTTGGATCTCCAACTCCCGCCTTTTGCATGTCTCATTCACATCAAGTCTGGAATTCATGTTATCTTTAGTTTTTCTCTTAACATCCATCACAATGTTGAAGATGTTACCAAAAAAATAATAATAAAGTGTATGACATTTAGATTGTGTCTGATCATGTTTTCCTTCTAGCAAGACAAATCCCAAAAATGACATTTTTTTCTAGTTATGAGTAACACCAAACACTGTGAACAATGTAAAAAAAGGTCAGACATTAGTAATATTTGGAATGCCACTAACAATCTGGAGTAAGTCTTCTTTAGATGCTATTGTAGTTGGCACTAATTTCTCAATATTTTTTTTCTTTTGAATGCATTCATGTTCCTTCTGAAGGAGTGTTTAGCATTTAGAAACATATAGTGCTTGTCAAATCGTGAATTCTTTCTACCATGCTAAAGTGTAAATGCCTTAAATGAATCCTTGCAATATGGACATGCTAATTTTTTCACGGTGCTCCACCCAGATAACATTTAATATGTAGGAAAATCACTTATTGTCTACATTAATGTTGTTTTCATCAAAAAATTATATTCCATGGAAACGTCAAACGTTATAGCGCCTCTTTCTCAAAGAATTTATAACTCATCTATCAACAACTGCAAATATACATCAATTCTGTCTTTAGGGCTATTGGACCTGATATAATCAGTGTCAGAAAGAAGAAAGACATTGTCATGCACCTCTCAAGTAGGAGATTATATGTCTAACAATCACTGACTAATAAGAGTAGGGCTATGCATTCTGATTGTATGATGTGAATCCATCATAGCATAAGCCAAGCTACACCGTAAGTGACTCCATAAGAAACTCAGGATATGAGCAATCAAAATATTTATAAGCCTCCTCGTCAGTCGGATGACTCATTGACTTGATTCGCTCTGATATGTTATGATGTTACGTCATATATCATAGAACTANGAAAGATGGAGAACCAGAAAGAAGTGATTCTGATGATTCGATGGAACATGAGAATTAGAGATAGGAACACGATGCAAATAATGAAATGCTGGAGATCAAAAGAGGCAGAGGTAAAGCCTCCTTCGAGGTTACACTCAACAAAGAATGAAATGCTTTCACTCTAAATTATCATTAAATTTCAGTTAAGTTTCAGAGTCTGTATGTGCCACATTGTTGTTTCAACCGAGTAAGTATGTCTCAAAGCCATTTTGCTACTCTCATACCACTCCAAATTGCTGCAATTAAGACTAGCTTTATGAATGCTATAGTTCAAGTTTCATGTATGTGTAGATTGTCTTATTGTTTCAATCTTACATATAAATGTAATGATGTTTTCTTCATCATGACTACTACTGCTTCATTCTTCAGTAACAAATCCGTACTTTGCCACACATCAGCATATTTTATAGTTAAAAACTTATTTTAAAATATATATCCTTTCATTGACAAAGCATCAAAGGAGCAACATGACTTAAAGTGGGTATAACAAGGAAAGGTGGATGAATCTTAATTGGGTTGAGATAGTTGGGTCAGGATACCATGGATCTATCATCCTAGGCTATTAAGACCTTAAGTCTACCTGGTCGTGAAAGTTGTCGGCCCAACCCGACCAGAGCAATTCATGAATTGCGTCGTCCAAGGGGAACTTTGTAGCACTATGCTCAAGAGAAGAAAACTCTTAGTCCTATGACTTTTTGTGGGTAGAGCAAGTAGGGATGAGAGTTATACCTACTAAAGTGGTGGGGAAGCCGCTGAAGTGGAAAGAAAATAGAGGTAAGACTATAAGGCCGAGACACTCTCACAAATGACTTATACTCCGTCTGGGTTGGGGAAGCCTCTAACACCCTAAGTGTGCTAGGTAACCACTTTATTAGAAATCTTATGGTTGACCCAATAGGTTGAAAAAGCACGGGGACTTCTCCTTGAGATACACAAAATGATGCAGTTAGCTAACAAATCCTAATGTGAAGGCCCTATTATGAATAACTTGGGTTACAGCTATGCTATGCAAATAGTTTTAAATCTGGCCCGAAGCTATGCAAGAAAGTAAACATAGGTTTTGAAAAGTTAGGATGTTGTTAACCTAAATTTTAAACTTTTGTAGAAGAAGTTAGAGCCTAAATTACATTCATGTTGAGCCTAGACATGCCATAACCAAAGAAAGCGTAAATGACACAAACTATAGAAAGTAAACAAGCTAAGTACAAAGAATAAGAGGACGAGTGCCGCTTGGTTGACAACATATCCTAGAAAAGAAAAAAAGTGGTTAAACACCACATATTCACATATGGTCCTAATGCTATACATCAAATAAGATTTAGAAATAAGGTACGGGACACGAGCTTGCTGCTCCTAGTCCTTGTCACGTGGTTCTACCTATCAGACATCTTGAAATCTGTGCTCGTACCTTATTTCTAACATAGACTTGAGCCTAGTGGACTCTAAAAAGTACATAAAAAAAGTCTAAGAAAAGACTGGACATCCATGAAAATCAGGTTAGCATAAAAGCTATCTACCTGCAACGTAGTGAACCATGTGTAGTAAGAGGGAGACTAAACAACACCTGTAGAAACTGTGTTAAATAAAATCATAATAGTCCCTTCCTGTTGTACATGACTCACAGTAAGAAAATCACTCTTAATATACTAGTGCATATGTCTCACACCAAGTAAACATACAAAAATGCCTAGCTAGGTACAAACCAAAGAACAATAGACAGACATATGAAAAACCTAGCTACACCCTAGCTCTATTATAACAATCATCTGGAAATAGGGTGCTCTAGTCACAACATCTAGGTGTGTGCAAAAGTGTGGATAAAAAACTGGCGTATGTTTTGATGGGGTCGCCGACCCCCGACCCTACTCTAAAGATCCAAGGATTCTATGAGGTGCCACTACGTGCAAGTTTTTTTCTATGAACAAAAGCTTTAAAAGATTGATCCCATGTATGATATAAGCTAAAGATGTAAATAGTTTCAATATATATATATTGAAATATGATGCATACAAATAATAAGAATATAAATTTTTTTATTTTTAAAACAGGTCCTAAGAAGTAAACACCTAAGTGGCACCTATTAGGCCCCTTGGAACATTTGCACAACATACACATGCTAATCACGATGTGATAACTGACATTGCTCATCGAGACATCCTTGTGAGCAATGCTCATTAACACACTATAATTAGCAATGGGTCACTCAACTAAGGAGTGAGATTCATCATCGAGATGATTGAGGAATGCACATGCAGATGCAGTTATCCAATGTAATGTAATCGTTGCATCAAAGTAGGAGTGACCAAAAGATGGTAAATATTCAACACAAGGATGAAGTGGCATACACTAATGACAAATATGTCAACAGCGCAAAGATGTAAATTCAAGATACATCGCATAGGTGATGTTGTGCCTGGCTACTTATTGTATAGAACACCATATGTGGATGACACCTTGCCCTAATAGTGTCGAAACATACAGGCAAGTGGCAGAAACACATAATATGGCTACTTATTGAAGCGATCCTTATCCTCTAGAGGGAACTCTTTGCGAACCAGACATTATAGCTCATCATGGCTGACATCATCAAAGGTGACAATACGGTAGGGTAGTGCCAAGTGAGTTGGATGAGTAGAATTTGCAGTATCAAGGAGATCAACATCCTAGCTTGGCAAGGAATGGTTTCATTTTAGGGTGGGGCCTCAGTAAGAATATGTTTGAGTGGGGCATTTCTCATTGGCTACTGAACTGGTGCAAGTAAGCTTCATCTAGCTATTTGGGCAGTAGTTGCCGAGCTCCTCATATGAGCTAGAGAATCTCTAGTTGAAATTCATCCATTATGTGTACATGAACTTCCAAAGAAGGACCCGGAGAGCCTTCGTCAGCAAGCCTTCCAGGGTGGAAAGATGTGGAGGCCTAACGCCCTTATCTCCTTGACTATCCCTCATGAATATAGGTGCTGGAGTGGGATGCTATCTTATTGTGATGATTTACTATTGTGGTCATGCAAATAAGTCTCGCAAGTACTTCAATGTTGAGATTGGGCCTCCCCACAAACAATGTTAAATTAATGCATGCTAGAAGATTCACGACACTTGATTAATGAATTATCATCTTAGTGTCATACGAGAATCCAACACACACTCAAATAAAAGTAAATAGCCAACAGAGACACCAAAAATTATTATGTGAAAAACCAAGAAAGAAAAAAAAATTACGGGGCCTTATTCAGTTAAAATGTTCTATTATGAGTTGGCGATTATATGTACAACCACCTATTACATAATGGATAAAGGGTTATACATTTTCTCAAGGTACCAGGTTCATGCACAAAATAACTCGTTGCCTCACAGTGGGGAGCGGTCGTATTGTGGAGTAATTGCTAGAACTTCGGTAAAACATCTTCGAGATCTACCTAATGTTCATGATAATTCATTACTTTGACGATTGTTACGTTATTCTGTGGTTTCGGTTATTACTTCGTATGGTATCTTACTGTAAGGAGTAGGTCACGACTAATGGCGATCAATGGTGGTCGACAATCAGTGGTGGTCGGCGGCTGCAGCAGCTGGGAGTGTACGTTGAATCGTCAGTGTAGAATATCAGACTGCAACTCCTTCTCTAGGCTCTAGTCTTCCTTTAGCTTAGGGTTTAATTCTCTTCTCCAGAGAGAGTAGGCCCCTCTATTTATAGAATACAAATTGCAAATAAGAAAAAAATCTAGATCACTATGATTGGACGACCTTAAAAGATTATCTTGATCATAATATGTTATGTAGATTTGCAGCTGACTTAATGATGTTGGAGTTGAGTGATCTTGTGTTGTTAAATTGATCATGTTGAGATGTTCAATTTGAATATAATCATGTCATATTCAAAATTCATTTGACCTTCCAATTATGCACTGAAAGCTTCCAAAAGTGGTTTATCGGTTTGAACTAGGTTTGATTTTACTCAGATCATACCAATTTTGTTTTCATTGGGTCCGTCTAGTCGAGCCCGTCAATTTGATAATAAATTTGCTGAAATCAGATTTCTTGATGACTTTTAATCAAAGTTTGAACATTTTTTGCTTAAAAAACTACATCGAGATTCATGTCATGTCTTGAGATTCATTCCGAATGATGTAAATTTATTGATGAAGTATCTAGTTGATATGAAATAATAGAATCAAGTTAAAATTTGTTGATTATCATAATGATTTTATGGATGGATAAATCATAAATAATGACTCTATTTACATATAGAAGTTTGATAGTTATTGCGACATAATAATAATTATCTCCCTCAATGTTTGGAAAATTAACTATGTGCAGAGTCCAGATGCACAAGGAATTTATGTACAATATGTGTACAATGACGTACAATACTGTAGTACTTGAAGTTCAGATACATCCAAACTCTATTCACAATATTATCTCTGANTAATTTTTTAAAATATGATAAATTTTTAGAATATATAATTATTTTTAAAATATCATAATTTTTTATATATAACTATTTTAATTTATTTTATATTTCAAACATGAATAAATGATTCGTTTAACAAACTAAACGAAAAAAATTATTCGTGTTCGATTCGTTTCCTTTTCGAACGAACTGAACACGAACTCTCTGACGAACTGAACACGAACTAACCGAACACGAACTGTTCACGAATAACGAGTTTTTTTGACAGCCCTATTCCTTATCTTCTGTATTTATTGTTATTGCCGTTGTTGTTATTGTTCTTTGGTTTTCTCAAGTTGACTTTTTTCCAATCTCAATGGCAGTTTCATCTTATTCATATCAACAGTCATAGTTTTCAACATTAACGATACATAGAAATCAAATAATAAAAATTCATGTAAGAGTATACCGCCAGCCCCCTTAAAGATTACATTTTTTTTTTCTTCAACCCAAATTAAACGTAACAGAACAAACCAACTGAAAAACAAATCTGAAAACCAACAAATAATCAACTCGAATTAGCTGAAACAAGTTTTCTGATAGTGGCCGCATCAGTTTTAAAGGATTGGGCCAACACCCAATCGAAAATCCCACTCCCAAAAAGGTTTTTGGGCAGAGAGATGGCTCCGGGACTAGCGCTGCCAAAAGCAGATACGGCAACTGCAGGGTATTTGGAGTCGCCATTAACCTGGAAGTGAACGAGTCCTTTGGGGAATACGAATGANGAAAATCCCACTCCCAAAAAGGTTTTTGGGCAGAGAGATGGCTCCGGGACTAGCGCTGCCAAAAGCAGATACAGCAACTGCAGGGTATTTGGAGTCGCCATTAACCTGGTAGTGAACAAGCCCTTTGGGGAATACAAATGCGTCGCCGGCATATAACGTCTGAGTGTAGAGCCGATTGGCAGAATCAATCAAGCCAACGTTAACTGTCCCCTGTATGACGAGCAAGAGCTCTGCGGAGCGAGGATGGAAATGGGGTGGGTTGATGCCGGTGGGGCTGGGGGCGAACTGGAGAACGGTTAGGGAGACACTTTGGCCGGTGAGGGCGGGGAATTCGGCTTGCGTCGCTTTGGTGACTTTGAAGGGAACATTATTTGGTTTACTTGTAATGGCGTGTTTGAATCCTGTGAAGGTGAAGAAGGTGGCATTTGGAGTTAGTCCTGGGGGGGTGATGAAGTCGGTGAGGATGTTGGGATCGGCGGCATGAGTTGTGAGGGTGGCGGCGAGAACAGAGAGGAATACTAGGGAGGCTTTTATTGCCATTATGTTTTTTGTTGGGTTATTTGTCTTGGGAGGTTGGGTGGTGCAGTGTGGTGGCATGATGATATATAGGGATTTTTAGAGACTTGGTGCTTGGAAGAAATTCAAGTNGATGAAGTCGGTGAGGATGTTGGGATCGGCGGCATGAGTTGTGAGGGTGGCGGCGAGAACAGAGAGGAATACGAGGGAGGCTTTCATTGCCATTTCTCTTTATTTTTTTGGGTTATTTGTCTTGGGAGGTTGGGGGGTGCAGTGTGGTGGGATGAGCATATATAGGGATTTTTGGAGACTTGGTGCTTGGAAGAAATTCAAGTGGAAACATATTAGTTTGGGTTAGTAATGCTTATCTTTTTTTAATTCCAGGGTTTTATTTGCTGTATTCATTGACTATTTCTTATATATATATATTACTAAGCAATGGATTTGTTTATGATTCTT
Organism: Phalaenopsis hybrid cultivar; assembly: GCA_002079205.1. Classification (NCBI taxonomy): domain Eukaryota; kingdom Viridiplantae; phylum Streptophyta; class Magnoliopsida; order Asparagales; family Orchidaceae; genus Phalaenopsis; species Phalaenopsis hybrid cultivar. The sequence goes on along the minus strand of JXCR01031175.1, from coordinate 162,743 downwards.
TTTTTTTTGTTTTTTTGTTGAGCTTAGATCGAAAGAGTACACGGTAGAGGTTAAATAAATGGCAATTGGTGGTAATTGAACCAGTGCTAAAAAGTGACATTGGCAAAATCAAATTGGGTTGCTACAAATGAGTTTTAAGTAGATGTTTAAGAGATTGAAGTGGTTTGAAGATGTCAAAATGTAATTCATTGTGTGCCATTTGTTTTAAAGCGGTTGTTCCCTCTCTCTCTCTCTCTCTCTTATATGTATGTATATATATATATAATTCTTTTAGGGTATGTATTGCTCGGGCACTTATAACTTTGAATATTAGACATTTGTTAGGAAGGTCGGAAGACGAGAGTGTTTGTGATTTTCCTCGTTGAATTCTCCATCTTTCCAATGATCAACCCTATAAGAACAAGGGATAATCTACCAAGCAATTATTGAAAATGGTGAGAGAGAGATTGATACCGTCCTACTGGGATCTGCTCTCCTTCTACTGCTAGAATTCTTCCTACAAAAAGTGGTTACATACAGTTAGAGCATGAGATATCAAACTAATTTACCTCGTGAATTATTATGTCACTCAGAATCTATCGTAAATCCACGACTGGTTCGACTCCCGCCTAATGTGTTCGTGTACAACGACAGTGCAAGACTCTTGTTCCAACTTCACATCCTGTCAATGTAATGAAATAGTTAGAATATCTGTTTGATTTATAATATAATTAAAGTAGAAATGAAATCTTATCAGCCTCTGCCTGTACTCTGTGTAGGAGCGCCCCATCAGTGAGTTTGGAGGTTCCCATACCTCTATAGCTGAGTGTCGGTTTTGTTTTGCTTGCGCTCTCTTCTTATGATGTTCCAAAGAATTCCAGGACCTAAGTAGTGAGGCGAGAACATCCTCTCTGAGGGACATGGGGCACTACCATGATTTCTAAATATCGTTGAAGATGTCCTAAAGGCGGTCGCTGCCCTTGAGCTCAAAGTTGCGTCGGATGTGGGCTTTGAGCATAGGGTGTCAAGAGAATTGTTACTAGAAAATGACATGAATTATATTAGATTGATAAATATACAAACATACCTTGAGATTACTGTGATCAATTTATATCGCAAACTTCTGGAACTAAAGATCCTGAATTGCCATTGAGATCTCCTTTCAGAACAAGTACAGTGATTTGCATTTGCTCCGAAGGATATCATTAATGGCCTGAATAACTTGTGTCGGGGGGTAGAACCTGAACAATGTAAATGGTTAGTTTTCTACTCAATTTTTTTTTTTAAGAAGATTACTTTCAACCTCAAAAAAAGCTTGTGTGTTCTCCATATGCTCAATGTAGTAACTGCTGCATATTGATTCCTTCCCAGTAGATGTAGCGTGGGCCTCTGTCGAACTCATCCCTACTGTAGTCACAGTCGGTGGCAATGCTAGTGCTGTAGTGGAGTAGGTGGGGGTAGAGGGTTGGTGGCCTCTTTGGACAGACTTCTTCATGATGTACTGCTGTGCTCCACACCCCCTCCCCGAGCGAGGAGGGAGACCGTCCCCGCCTTCAGAAAAAAATATTTAATTAGTGCAAATAAAAAATACTATGTAGTAAAATAAAAACATAACAGTAGGCGGAAAACAAAAAATACATACGTAGTAAACAAGTAGTTAAAATTTTAGTGTAAAGATTCAAATTAGTAAAACTGAAAATACAAAAATACGCAATAAACTGAAGACAAAACTGTGAAATGGAACTACAAGCTAGTAAAAATCAAAATATAACAATACATGCTAAATAACCAAAGGAAAAACTGTAAAGTGTAGTTTAAATACTAGAGGGATTGATGCTTAAAATATTTAAACTTACCCATCTTACTCAACATCGTTTGATGTGTGACTAAAGGTTGTAGTTAGAATTTCTTCATCAGACACATTGTCAAAGTCGTACTCATCAACGAGAGTAATTTCTTCATGTTTGCCACTAGCATCTTCTAAATTGAACTCTTCATGGATAGAATCAAGTGGAAAACATAGATTTGTCATTTTAATTTCATGAAGAGCAAGTTCAATCTTATTTTAAATTGTAATGATGACTCTAGGTTTATTCAATATGACAACTGCCTAGTCATCTTTATCTTTTGCTCTATGAGTATATCAAAGATAATAAACTTGTCTCGCTTATTTTGCTAGAATGAAAAGATCAAATTTAGCATACCTTTTGTTCAATTTCACTTCTATTATATTATATGATTGGTTTACGCTTGTTCCAGGATTAGGAATAGGATAGAACCAATTACAGTTAAATAAGAATACACTTCTTTCAATGGAGCAATGATAAGATAGTTCAATAACTCCTTCGTGAATCTCATAGTAATCTATCTCGTCGTTCAATTTATTGTTTAATTTAACACAAAAGCTAGGGTAAGAAGTCTTTGACTTCGGACTAGGATGTTGTATGAAATTTGTAACCCTTCACATCGTAAATTTGTCAAATTTTACGATGCACATAGGTTCCCAAGTAAGGTCTATCAGGCCCTGATTTGATACTCCATATTTGCAATCATAAATCTATTAATACATAAGAAATCACGTGTTAATGAAAATTCACATGTGAGATGAGTAATGAATTTTTCAAGTCTAACTCACATGCATTGCAAACTATTGGGGGAAATTATTCTCAATTTTATTGTTGGTGATTTCTTCTTCAGTTGAATTTAACGAATCCATGAATAAACTATTCACACATTGAAATATTCTTGGATGAGCTCAACATAACATTTCCATATGAAAGAGTGAAAAACTATAATAAAATTTGTCTTACTCAATAAAAGGGTTGCACTTCATCGCAATTGAGAAGAACATAAAGTGGTATTTCTTGAAGTTTCTGATCATGAACATAACGTGATATGCACCTCCCTGATGATTCACCTAATTATTGGAAAGCAAAAAGTGTCGATGAAGGCACAACATCCACTATCTCTTTCATGAAATCTTCTTTCCCGAAATAGGAGTAGGATGTTGTAGTCTCCTACAATAAATATGTCTCACATATCGATCATTCTGGCCGCATTTTATTCATCATAGTTCTCTTCAGTTTATTCAAAAAAACTAAAAAACTAATGTTATTTAGCACAAATTAACAATATTCTTTATAAATAAGTGATTAACTATATAGTACTTGAGTAATTACCTTAAAAACGAATACATCCAGCGGTATTGTACTGAACCTCCAATTAATGCCTTGTTGTGTAAATATATAAGCGGATGCTCCATCGAGTTGAAAAAAATGGGCGGGAATATTTTTCTTGAGCTTGCAAAGTATTACATGAATGTGTGCCTCTAACTAGCGTACGCCATCAAATTTTAAAAGAGTGCATGTAGTTTCCTGAAAAACACAGTAATTTCAATCAACAAATTAAGTTCTTCGCTCGGTAAAGAGTTTGATGTGGTTGACATCAATTTTTTAAGAAAAATATGGCAGTCGTAGCTTTTCATTCAAAATTTTTTTTCTACACCCAAATCAACACAAGGACTCAAATTCTAAGCAAACCCACTCGAGAATTTTAGTGATTGGAGCCACTCACAAATTGTTTTTTGTTGGGATAAAGTAAGAGAATATTTTGCTTTTGTCCTCATGAGCTTGCTAACAGTAGTTGCTTGGATCTCCAACTCCCGCCTTTTGCATGTCTCATTCACATCAAGTCTGGAATTCATGTTATCTTTAGTTTTTCTCTTAACATCCATCACAATGTTGAAGATGTTACCAAAAAAATAAAATAAAATGTATGACATCTAGATTGTGTCTGATCATGTTTTCCTTCTAGTAAGACAAATCCCAAAAATGACATTTTTTCTAGTTATGAGTAACACCAAACACTGATGAACAATGTAAGAAAATTTCAGGACATAGTAATATTTGGAATGTCACTAACAATCTGGAGTAAGTCTTCTTTAGATGCTATTGTAGTTGACACTAATTTCTCAATTTTTTTTCTTTTGAATGCATTCATGTTACACTTGAAGGAATGTTTAGCATTTAGAAACATATGGTGTTTGCCAAATCGTGAAGTCTTTCTACCATCTAAAGTGTAAATGCCTTAGATGAATTCTTGCAATATGGACATGCTAATTTTTTCGCGGTGCTCCGCCCAAATAACATTTAATATGTAGGAAAATCACTTATTGTCTACATTAATGCTGCTTTCATCAAAAAATTATATTTCATGGAAACGTCATACATTATAACGCCTCTTTCTCAAAGAATTTATAACTCATCTAATAACAACTGCAAATATAAATCAATTCTGTCTTTAGGGCTATTGGACCTGATATAATCAATGTCAGGAAGAAGAAAGACATTGTCATGCACCTCTCAAGTAGTAGATTGAATGTCTGACAATCACTGACTAATAAGAGTAGGGCTATGCATTCTGATTGTATGATGTGAATCCATCAGAGCATAAGCCAAGCTACACAGTAAGTGACTCCATAAGAAACTCAAGATATGAGCAATCAAAATATTTCTAAGCCTCCTCGTCAGTCGGATGACTCATTGAGTTGATTTGCTCTGATATGTTATGATGTTATGTCATATATCATAGAAATGTATAGCCTCTGAAGTCGTGTAATAAGCGATAGATGAAAGAGCCACTTAAACAAAACTTCCTTCTATCTGTTACATTTTCTACTATGAGGTTTGAATCTATGAGAATAACAAAATCTGCATCGAGTCTCTATCATGCTAACTTTTTAATATAGCATACATCTGTTTACACAATAATCAATCTTCTCTGAGACTAAATTTTTAGGTGGATTTGGCTCTTTTATTACTTCTGTAAAATGATTGAAGAACTGTTAAAGTCTGTTTTAATTTTTAGTATTCTTAGTGCGGCATATAACTCAAAATGAGATGTGCAACCCTTCCAAAATGGCCTCTGAGCAGCATTTAGTAAATCATAAAATTTCAGAGCCTCGGGATTTGGAACCTCTTCCTGTTTTAATTAACTCAATTAATTTTGTCTTGTCCCATCAAAGATCATTTCCTTAACCAGATAGAGGTTCTTTGCTCATTGAAAGAGTAGAGCTGAATGTTGTAGGGTCAAACTCTCATTGTGAAGTCGAAATCCAGTAATTAGGCTGAAATCCCCTACTATATAAATTATCTCTCACCTCATCAGACTTTAAGTGTACTCGATTTTTGTGTTTCAAACATATACAACAAAACCTATCATCTGATATGTAAATTTCAATTTAGATGCATCTACCACAAAGGCCTCGACGCTGTTCAAAATCTCCATAGTGATTCTTTTTCTACCTAGATAAAGTTGATTATACATCCACTACCTTACTGTGTGAATATCCATACAAAAACCTGCAAAATAATAACAATCAACATATCATGTAGTGTAATCAATATTGATGATGATCATTGTTTTATAAGTATAAGTGTACTATGATTTTAGCAATCAAGGTGGGTGACAATATTCTGGCGATAGTAGTCTAAGAAACATAAAACTATGTTACATGTTGTTGAGATGAGAATGTGAAGGTGGATAAGTGGCTTTATGCTTGAAGACAAATTGAAAATTAAATATTAGACAAGATTAGACAAGTGTAAATGCTGTAGACTTTGATCCAAGTAATTTAAATTAATTTTTTAAAAAAACTTGTCTAAAATGTAGGAAAAAGTGCATTATTATATTAAGGCCAATATTATGCATTTTCATTGAGATATAGAATTCTTACATAACACCTATGATTCTATCTCTTTGCTAAAGTGCAAACACCTAAGTAGTACTAAACATGAATTATTCTCCTCTAGTAGTAAAACAAAGACCAAATTTTCAATAGGAGGGGTCTATTTTTGGGTGAGCATCTCAAAGGTCAAAGCAATCAATTCTAAAGGTCATGAATGGGCACAACTAAATTTGTATAAAATACTCTACATAAGGCAATATTTTCTTGTAACATTAAAAACTAAAGTATTACTATAACATGGTGCATCCATCATTAATAAGTAATAAAAATATATCTGAATAATTCAAAATAAGAACTAACTACATCCCTCAAATTCTATAAAATGATCTAATTTTTTTTAACATTTCTTCAATAGGATTTTTAAAAAATTGTTCAAAATCAAATATCTATCAAATCTCAAGAAGAATATTAGGATTTAATAAATGATGGTATTATTGAGACATTGATCAAATCCAAACATGTATCAAATCTCAAATGGAATATTATATATTTGTGTTTTTTAATTGAAAATAATATAGTTCTCAGGGTTTATTTAAGGTCTCTCAAAATTTATAAGGGTGTGTTGTTTGGCATGAAATCAAAGAATGACGATGAATCCTACGTTATAGGGTGTAACTTTAAGTGAAGTTGCTTCAATCCATCTTTTTTGTGAAACTAGTAATATAAGAAACTTAAGAAAGTTAGATTTATAGTCCTAAATCTTGCTCCAATAGATAGGAAACAGCTGCAGATGGTAAGGTCGATTAATCTCATGTTGCATATATCTCTTTACTCAATTGAATGATTGCAACATTCAAGGGTACAAAATTTTAATATCTTTTGCAATTTCATTATTAATAGATCAATCTTTTTATGCAATATATGTAATTCAAATTTTTCACAAATCCAAAATTTAGGTGTCATATGTGTTTCTTGTGGTAGTGAAGTGTTAAACCCTTCACATTTTTTGGAACTTAAAAATATTGAAGAAGAATTAACAAGTATTGGCATACAATTAAGCCAAAGGGGAGATTTTAGGATGGTAAAATTTATAGAAGGCATAAATAAACATAAAGTTCAAAACAAAGTTTCGAGATGAATATATACCCGGATACATTTCTTAAGTTTTTAGGATTTAGTAAATTCCATAGATATGGATTTACTAAAACTTGAATAGAATTTACAACCAAAATCTGTGGATTTCGGATTTATAAAATTCGTGGCTTTATTTTGTCCAAATTGACCATCTGGTAGGAATTAGGTAATATTCAGGTTAAATCCAACTCTAATCCGTTACCAGATTGTCATTTAGTAAATTCAAGATGAGCAAAGAGGAATAATGTCCCGAACAAGTTTACTTTCCTCAATGGTTTTTAGAAAGAGCAGAGCCAAAGGATGAGAAAATGAGAGTTTTGGTGGTCTCAATAAGTCGCAATCCCGTCTCTGTCTTTCTTGCTAGCTGTAATGGTGATTGTATCGTTATGGAGGGTTCATGAAGGTGTTGATTTTGGGCAAAACCTTGGGAGGAAGGAGGAGGAATGCTAGGGTTTAGAGCGCACGAGAGAAGAAAGGGAGAAATGAGGATTTTCGGCTCCAATTTGGTATTAAAGACTATTTCTGATGGTTTAGCCATGGTTTAGTAGTCGTTGGTTTAAAATAACATCATAACTGATGCAGAAAGTTGTTGATTATCGTCAAACACTCATCATTTCATGACCTATGAAAAACGACTCTATTAACTACAGATGACATTTGTTCGTAGGTTTTTATTTAGAGTTAAACTGATGGTATACACCGTCGATAACTCTAAAAATGGCATAGGAAAACCTTTCTAAGCATAAGTGATGGCTCGTGCAGTAGTTATGCAGTCAAATCTTTTGTTGCTAAGCCATCATAAATCAATACGATATTTTCGATGCACACATAGCCGTCGGTTTTGCCATCAGTTATAGCTGGTTTTTTTGTAGTGTCTACATGCACTCATGCACTCATTCTTCTTTTTGAGTGAATTGGTTTTGCCAATTTCATGCTCCTTCATCGAACTCTACATCCCTACTAAAAAATAATTGTTAATTTGTTATGATCAAATAAATTATATGATTTAGAATAATACCAAATGAGGATGTGTTTCTGTTGTCCAACTTATTTCCTTTTTTATTAAGGAACATGTGTATATGCATTGCTCTCAAACACCTTCAAATGAGAGATAATTAGCTTTCTCTCTATATAAGCAACTTGAGGCATCAAATAATGTAAACTTGAAGTTGGGAACCAATTGAGAATATAGACAGTACATGTTGTTGTCTTGGCCCAAAATTCCTTGGGCATATTCTTGCTTTAAATCTTGCTTTGAGCCATATTAAGATTAATGCAATTTTTTTTTTCTTTACAACATTTTGTTGTGGTTAAAAAAAAGTTTTTAGTTGATGTCACATGCCATGCTCTTTACGATGATCTTCAAATAATTTAGAAGTAAATTCACTGTCTTGATCTGATTGGATAGTTTTTAATGAATTACCACTTTCATTCTCCACACTTACCTTGAATTTCTTAAAAATGATAAAAGCTTCTAATTTTTATTTCAAAAATTTTACCCTAGTTTTTCTTATATGTCATCAACAAAGGTAAGAAAATGGCGATGCTTATCAAAGGATGTTGGAACAACAGCTCCATATACAACTATGTGAATTAATTGAGGAGGCTTCTACGACCTAAAACTTGTNTTAGTAAATCATAAAACTTCAGAGCCTCGGGATTTGGAACCTCTTCCTGTTTTAATTAACTCGATTAATTTTGTCTTGTCCCATCAAAAATCATTTCCTTAAATCTACTTGATTCAAATCCAGATAGAGGTANTAGATATATATATATATATATCCTTCACAAATTTGATTTGGTTGATTGATATTTGACAACCCATTTACAATTCTTTTTCATTAGATATTATTTAAATGTTTGCGCCTCGTATGCCAAATCCATGATGAATCTCTTATAAAATTCTTTAAGCATTTTGTTATTCCATTCTTTATATTGAGGATAAACATTATATTACTTGTCATCTCCACTTGTAGTAAGCTTTTTGATACATCTTAAGATTACATGTTTTTAATATACATTTATTGTTCATTTTATGCATATTTTTTATAATAGTGCACTTTAAAGGAATGTATTTTGCATGTTTTTAGTTTCAGATACAAGAAATGGATCTTTAGAGAAATGAGGGCAAAATGGAGCAAAATGACACAACATCATATGGTGTCATAGCGCCAGCTATCCATCGTTATGGACGTCATAGCGCCAGAAATGGTTTCTCTAGAAGATGCAATGAATTTGGACAAATTTTGAAGGGCTCCTTGAAGTAACCCTTAGTTATTTTCAGAGTTCTATTCAATGGGACATTGGTTATTCGAAAATGAGGCTTTGAAGAGGAATTTTGGAGGCTCTAGAGGGTGTGTGAGTTCTTAGTGGTGAGAGTGTGTGTAAAAGTTTGTGAGACTTTGATTTTGTAAGAAGAGTTTGGAGATTGCTTGAAGGAAACTTCAAGATTTGTTTGGGGAGAAAACATAAGATAAGTACTTTGTATTTGTGTTTGAGTTTTTATTGTTAATACTTGACTTTCAATACAAACATGTGTTTTTGTTTTATCTCCATGAATTCTGAGTAGTTTTTGTTTCTTTTCCCTTACATATGAGAATTAATCATGTGGGATGAAAACGATTTAAAGATTTCTTTTTATTTTTAAATTTGTGATGATATTTTCAACAGTTCTTAATTTACTTTACAAACTGGTCATTTGTGATGTTAAAATCTGTTGCGAAACATAATGACCCGGGAGGGCTATCATTTCACTCAACTTGTGAGTACCTCACTTGACTTTGGATAGATTCGTCACAATCGTCCTAGGGGAAGTGCAAATAAATAGAGAGATAAGTTTTGATCGGTGTAGAATTGATGTTTCTAGGGTGACATGCTAGATTCTTTTTTCAATTCGATCTTGAGTTTGGATCTAAGGGTCTCTAGTAGGTCCTATAGAGAATGCACAGTGGGTATCTAGAAGTGAGAGGCTAGAGCCTACTCAACACTACTACACAAGCTGGAATAAACTTAAGGTTAGCCAATGTTTTTTGCTTGCACCGAAACGGAATAAAGAATATGTATGTTCCTATTTGTCACACTGCATCATTTCATATTTTTAATCATTCAATTCCTACACTGATTAAGATCTCCTTACAAAGGGAAATATCTTTTTTTAATATTCGAACTCTTTTAAACTTTATTAGTATTTTAAATTTTTTTAGTCTTTTAAACTTTATTAGACTTTTAAACTTTATTCTTACTTTCTGCTTAAATTTAGATTGCACATAAATTTAATTTTAATTCTTTACAAATATTTTGACAACATTCTCCTATCATTTTTATCTACAGTTTACATAGAAGTTTTTTTAAAGTCATTATTAAAAAGTTACAGCTTTTCCTTTAGGTTCGATACTGGGGTTTTTAAAGAAAGTCCTATATTACCTGAGACGATACGTATACTTGCGTGGTACCACTAGTGTGAATGCTTATTATTTATTTTCTAAATCATTTTATTTATTCACACTAGCCGCTAAATATAATTTGAGCCAAGTTTTTGACAATCTCTTGGAATATAAATATATATGTAATTGCGGGTCGATCACTTTTCATCATTTATATGAATATCAAATCCAATTTCAAGTAATTTTCCTAAACTTGAAATATTACTCTTTGTATCTGGAACATAGTAAACATCAAAATACATTGATGACTTCTATCCTTCAGAGGAATAAGGATTTTATCATTTGCTTTCACTAGAACTTTTGAAGAATTGTCAAAATAAATTTGACTCTTCATTACCTCCATTTCTACGAACATGTCTTTATTTTCACACATATGATAACTTGCTCCGATATCTAAGTACCAATTATTTCGCTTTCCTCATTTTTTTCCCTTGTAATAAAACATATCCCTCTTTCTTTTTTAGATCCATGTTAGCTTCTTCTTTATTGTAATGACATCTGAAAGTGTAATGACCAACCTTTTTGTAAATATAACAACAAACATAAAATTTTTTGTACTTTGTCACCTTAGCTCGTTCTTTCAGCCTTCATTTCTTGAGATTTGACTATTTTCATTATTTTTATTTAATATCCGCCATGTCCATATCCTCGGACTCTTCAAAAAACACGATCTCGACCACGACCATGACCGCGACCGCGACTATAACTTTGCCCATGGACTTTTTGAGCACTCGAGTTATCATCAATTTTAAAGTCTTCACTTGCACTCATTAATGTAAGTTTTGATCGGAGAATTTGCTCGATAGTATCATATTTTTTTATCATTCTTTCTTTGCTCGTAAGCCATTAAAAATCTCATAATTTCATTAAGTTCATAGTCTCTAAACACTTAGCTTCCTCAATAACTACTACAACGTGCTCAAATTTATCATTCGTCAAATTCAAAATTTTTCAAAGAATCTGTCGAATTTTAAATTTTTTTCATATATTCATAGTTGATTGATAACAATCATAGCTCGTGTGAAATAATCCTCTACATTTTCTATTTACTTCATTTGGAGTGCTTAGAACTCAGCTTAAAGTGTTTCAAGACGAACATTACTTACCTTGTTTATGCCTTTATAAGCAATTTGAAGTATTTCCTATTCTTTCTTAGATGTGGATGCGTGAGTCACTTTCTCAAAATATACCTCCTCTAAGGCTTGATAAATGAATAAGAGGGCTTCATTGTCCTTCTTCCCATTTTCTTTCAACAAATCACTTTGGGCTGTTGGTAATGTTGCATCTCGTGGCACGGTATATCCTTTTTCAATTATCTCTTAAATATCCTTGGAACCAAACAATACATTCAAATGAAGACTCCAGTTCTCGTAATCCTTTTTTGTAAGACGCGACACTTGTAGATTCAAACCACTTGCTATCTTGTAACAATGTTTGCTCCGATACCAATTTGATAAAACCAATATATATGATGAGAATATAAATGGATGTTTGAGAAATTTGTGCGGACAACAAAATAAAATTTTTTTTACCATTTTCATTTATACTCAAAATGACAAGACTAAAGACCAATTTTTATTTATAAATAGATCATTCTAAAAAAATTTCATATACTACAAGAATCTAGAAAAGTCCACAATCAAGTTTTCAAGATTCTAATAGATGTGGAATACTAAATGACACTTTACTAAATACATTCTAGATATTTATAATATTTACTAATTTTGATTTAATTCCAAAGAAAGGCTTATAATGACTCTAGAGAGGCCTGAAAATATAACCAAACAAATCTAAACCTCCAACCATAATTATTACATCATCATAAGAGTATAAGTACTATAGCCAGATTGAATCTCTTCAAACTGATAAAACAAAAGCATATAACAGCACTCTTCTTTTATTACTTCTTATTGTAGCAGACCAATCAACCGTATTACAAAAAACAACAACAACATAAACAACATAGATAATATAAATTTAGAAGTTGCACATGCAACTCCGATAAATAGAACCTGATGACATACAACTCATCATAAATTAACCCGAATTAGCTGAAACAAGTTTGCTGATGGTTTCCACATCAGTTTTAAAGGATTGGGCCAACACCCAGTTGGGAATCCCACTACCAAAAATGTTTTTGGGTAAAACAATGGCTCCAGGATTAACACTGCCAAAAGCTGCAACAGCAACTGCAGGGTATTTGGAGTCCCCATTAACCTGGAAGTGAACAAGTCCTTTGGGGAATATAAATGCATCTCCTGCATATAACGTCTGAGTGTAGAGTTCATTAGCAGAATCAATCAAGCCAACCTTAACCACCCCCTGTATGACAAGTAACAGCTCTGCAGAGCGAGGATGGATATGGGGTGGGTTGATTCCGGTGGGACTGGGCTCATACTGGAGAACAGCCAAGGAGACGCTTTGGCCTGCGAGAGCAGGGAATTCTGATTCTGTAGCTTTCGTCACCTTGAAGGGAACACCATTTGGTCCACCTGTAATGGCTTCTTTGAACCCTGTAAAGGTGAAGAATTTGGCATCTGGATTAACGCCAGGAGGAGTAATGAAGTCGGTGAGGATGTCGGGATCAGCAGCATGAACCGTGAGGCTGGCTGAGAGAACTGCAATGAGCAGAAGGCAGGATCTCATTGTCATTTTTTTTAAAATTAAATTTTTGCTTAGGAATTTGCTTGGTGAATTGTGAAGGAGATGGGGAGGGGGTATATATATACTTTTTGGAGTTTTGGAGACCTGGTGCATGGCAAAAAATTCTAATGAAAGAAGAATTGAATCGGTTATATTGATTATTTAGTCTAGCTGGCCGGCATGAAGCTTTCCTCCCTTAATTGTTATTCCAAGCTATTCTTTGTTGTATTCATGGACTTTCCTTTCTTTTTTCATGTCATTTTATCAATGATATTTTAAAGATTTTTTGTGGAATTGTGCTTAGGTCCAAGGCACCTGTTGAAGGCTAAATCAATGTGCAATTTGCTGTGGTAATTGGAATAGTGCTGAAATGTCTGAATTGGCTAAATTAAAAAGAATGATTCAAACGAGTTTTATGACTTGGGTGAATTTTTAAAACTTATAAATCAGAGGTTGAAGTATGTAAGAGGTAATTCTCTTCTCTTTCTATAAATACACACGCGCGCGCGCACAAACATAGATATATATAGACGGACAGGCATACATAGATACAGACAGACAGACAGACAAAAATATATACATAGATACAAACATACATGCAAAAAGACTTATATACATAGATACATACAAACAAACAAGCAAATAAACAAACAAACATATAGATACATAACATACATACTTACATATATAAATTCATGCATACATACATACATATATACATACATACATATATAGATACATGCATACATACATACATATATACACACTTACATGCATGCATACATACATCAAAATCAAAGCATATGGAAATTAGTTCCACCCAAAAATCAAAATCCTACAATTCAAATGTATTTTCCACACCAATTATCACTCAGATGATTTGGTAGATAAATATAAAACATGATTAGTTGCTCAGGGGTTTGGTCAAGAGTATGATTAGTATTGTTGCAAAAAATTTCACCATAAGATAATATTGCTGACCATTGGCATTCACCACAATTGAAAAATACAATTAGATGGCATAACATATAGGAAGTAACCTCCACGGTTCCAAGATGCTTAATCTCCTACACACTTCTACTATTTATGCAAAGTTATCTATGATCTAAAACAAACATATCAACAATGGTTTTCAACCTTTTCAGGCCATCTCAAATAACAAAACTCAATCAAAGTATTATAGCCTCATCCTTATTTCTTCACTTCAATGATAACAAACACACTTTTTAACTCATTTATGTTGATGATATCTAAAGTACTGGAAATGAAGACACGTACATTGCCACACTCATTCAAAATCCTCATCAACGCTTTCAAATATAGAACTTAGGAACTGTATCTACATTACTATGCATTCAAGTTCGCACAACCAAAATATGATTATTTCTAAATCAATCCCAATATATCAACGCTCTTCTTCACAAATTTGGAATGGATACTCGTAAGCTAATTCCAAAACCTCTTCCTATGAAAGCCTAAAGAAAATTCCACCTCAAAGAACCATTCTCAGATTCTGCACTCCACCACAGTCTAGTTGGAGCTCTTCAATAATTTCATAAGACACCCAAATATTGCTTATGTAGTAAATCAAGCATGTCAACATATGGAAGACCCAAAACAATAACATTTCCAACTAATTAAACACATACTCAATACTTACAAAGGACAATAACACATGGTATTTCTCTCACCAGACAAAATTTGTAGCTAAAGTCATATTCTGACTCTAATTTGGTAGATGATCCAGTTGATTGTCACTCTATCATGAGATATTGTGGCTATCTTAGGAATACTCTAGTCTTGTAAGAAGTTTAGAAGCAAATGATGGTAGCAGGATCTTCTATTGACGCGAAATATTATGCCCTCGTAGAATTGTTACACACAGTTAGCTACAAAAGCTTCTCGAGACTCTCTCCAATAACAAACCTACCCCAGTTTACTGCGGTCATATTTCTACAGTAGTTATTACTACAAATAACATTTTTTACACCCAAACTAAATACATTGAAATATATTTTCACTCTATTTGGGATCACATTTAAAACAAAAGAATCATAGTTAACAACATTGCACCATAGGATCAAGTGGCAGATATACTTATCAAAAGCCCATCTAGTATCAAATGTCATAAATTTAGAGAGAAATTAACAATCCAAGCATTGGATTCTTAATTTGAGGGGTAATGTCAGCACANGAGGGGTACTGTCAGCACATGGAAAATTATCTCATCCAAATGGTGTTAAGATCATAGCAAAGTTTTTATTTTTTTTTGCATTTATGAGTTGTATATGCAACTGCCTACAAAACTACCTACTCTATATATAATAAGATGCTTAAAGTAATCAGTGATACTTGGATATACCTCAAGAACTCTTCTACCAACATCTTTCTCCTATTCTTTCTTATGTCTTTTTTGCTACTTTTATAAGTTCTATTGCTGTACATGATGTTGAAGTTGTCTCAATCAATTAGATTAGCTCTACGATATTAAATGAAATTTGTGAATGTTTTAACTTAATAAATTAGAGACTGAATTGTTTTGGGTATGTCAAACTTAAATTCATTATTCTTATGTCAATGCACTCTTCTTGAGGAAAACAATTTAAAATCTTCATAAGAAATTTAGTGTGAATTTAAGTAAAATTTTCATGAGAAGTATTGCTATTTATATGAATAATTTTCATAGGCACTTAAATTTGTGCCTCAGAGTTCCTTAATTTTTTTTTTTTTTTTGTGAAGTTTGTAGTCAAATAACCAAAGTTCATTATACATGCCAATCGGTAGACTTGGTCGATCAATTTTATCTACTTATAACCAGTAGAAGACAGGATGATGGGTAGTGTCTACACATCTAATTAGCTACCCAACTAGGGGTGTAAACGAGCTGAGTCGAGCTCGAGCCAATCTTAGCTTGAAGTTGAGCTTGATTAATCTTTTGGAGTTCACACTCGATCTCGAGCTTAAGTCTACGAGTTCAAACCAGTTCACGAGTCGGCTTGTTAGTGTTATAATAAAATGACAAATATAATGAAAAATTAAGAGAAAAATAATAAGAAATCACTTAATATAAAATACAAAATATTTTTAAAACCTTTTTAATACTTATAAAGTCTTCAAATTTAATATATTTTGAGTATATTTTATATTAATATTTTTTTAAACGAACTGACTCACGAGCTAAATGGTCGAGTCGGGGCTATCTTGAGCTTGGCTTGTTAGTATAATGAGCTCAGTTTATGAGCCACTTATCAAACCTAGCTCAAGCTAGCTCATGTGTTGACTTGACTCACTGACACCCCCATTCCCAACAACATAAACAGAGTCGCTTGCTCTCCAACTATACACCAACCTAGAATTTGATATCTCTGTTGATCGGTCGCGCCTACCAGACCCATCCGTTTGGCAAAGCCTGCCGAAGCCCTAATAAGCCCAATCAACCAAACCCGAGAGCAGTAAGGTCCTAGGCTCACAAAAGCGAAATACCTAGAATAACCTGCATAGTATTTACTCAAGTAGTGTCATAAACATAATGTCACTATTGCACTCCCTTTGTACATAAATAGGGGGTCATTTTAAGAAAAAAAATTTACGCAATTCTCTTGTTCTACTATTCATTAATGCACACTTTTTCTTCTATGTCTCTCTCATGTACCACGCTTTATTCCTCGGGTGCGATTCACAGAACAAATTCAGATTTAACAATTAAGATCATAAATTTAAGATGTTATATTATTTATTTCTCAATATAAATGAAGTTCGATGAATTATTTTTCTCAAGAAAGGTGCTTGTATGTCATCGACAAGTTTTGGTAAGTTGTATTTGTTGTAATGTGCTAATGTCAATTTTCATTTTCTGCTACATGACGATTGTACCNGCCTACACAACAACCTACTCTATATATAATAAGATGCTTAATGTAATCAGTGATACTTGGATATACCTCAAGCACTCTTCTACCAACATCTTTCTCCTATTCTTTCTTATGTCCTTTTTGCTACTTTTATAAGTCCTATTGCTGTACATGATGTTGAAGTTGTCTCAATCAATTAGATTAGCTCTACGATATTAAATGAAATTTGTGAATGTTTTAACTTAATAAATTAGAGACTGAATTGTTTTGGGTATGTCAAACTTAAATTCATTACTCTTATGTCAATGCACTCTTCTTGAGGAAAACAATTTAAAATCTTCATAAGAAATTTTGTGTGAATTTAAGCAAAATTTTCATGAGAAGTATTGCTATTAATATGAATAATTTTCATAGGCACCTAAATTTGTGCCTCAGAGTTCCTTAATTTAAATCTTTTTTTGTCAAGTTTGTAGTCAAATAACCAAAGTTTATTATACATGCCAATCGGTAGACTTGGTTGATCAATTTTATCTACTTCTAACCAGTAGAAGACAGGACGATGGGTAATGTCTACACATCTAATTAGCTACCCAACTAGGGGTGTAAACGAGCTAAGTCGGGCTCGAGCCAATCTTAGCTTGAGGTTGAGCTTGATTAATCTTTTGGAGTTCATGTTCGATCTCGAGCTTAAGTCTACGAGTTCAAGCAAGTTCATGAGTCGGCTTGTTAGTGTTATAATAAAATGACAAATATAATGAAAAATTAAGAGAAAAATAATAAGAAATCACTTAATATAAAATACAAAATATTTTTTAAAACCTTTTTAATACTTATAAAGTTTTCAAATTTAATATATTTTGAGTATATTTTATATTAATATTTTTTTAAACGAGCTGGTTCACGAGCTAAATAGTCGAGTCAGGGCTATCTTGAGCTTGGCTTGTTAGTCTAATGAGCTCAATTTATGAGCCAATTATCAAGCCTAGCTCGAGCTAGCTCATGAGTTGACTTGACTCACTGACACCCCCATTCCCAACAACATAAACAGAGTCGCTTGCTCTCCAACTATACACCAGCCTAGAATTTGATAGCTCTGTTGATCAGTTGCGCCTACAAGATCCATCCGTCTGGCAAAACCCGACGAAGCCCTAATAAGCCCAATCAACCAAACCCGAGAGCAGTAAGGTCCTAGGCTCACAAAAGCGAGATACCTAGAATAACCTGCATAGTATTTACTCAAGTAGTGTCATAAACATAATGTCACCTATTGTACATAAATGGGGGGTCATTTTATGAAAAAAAATTTACACAATTCTCTTATTCTACTATTCATTAATGCCACTTTTTCTTTTGTCTCTCTCATGTACTACGCTTTATTCCTCGGGTGCGATTCACAGAACAAATTCAGATTTAACAATTAAGATCATAAATTTAAGATGTTATATTATTTATTTCTCAATATAAATGAAGTTCGATGAATTATTTTTCTCAAGAAAGGTGCTTGTATGTCATCGACAAGTTTTGGCAAGTTGTATTTGTTGTAATGTTCTAATGTCAATTTTCATTTTCTACTACATTATGTTTAGTTTCATGCACATAAATCTGGTCATTTATATTTCTTCCCTCCATCACTAAAAAAAGAGCAAATATTACTTGGACGATTGTACCTGCAAACCATGGTTCATAGGAGCCGCTTAGCCATATACAGTAGCATGACCACATCCGAACCATCGTCTAGACATACAATCAACCTCACGTAATATTTTCTCTAAAAACATACCCTTTGGATGCTTTTCCATGTGATGTCACCATTATGAAAGATAATTAGCATGAAGCCATATGCTCCATTTCTTCTAGGAAGCTTCCTCATCAACAGTCCTGTATAATTCAACCACAATTGCAATAGTTATACACAGCAATAAATGTTCCTGCTGTTACATCTTATGCTGTTACACATCTTAGTCTTTCATGACCTCTCACCCAAATGATGAACCGCATCCCAATCCTCTTTTTTCTTCTTCTTCTTCTTTTACTTCTTCAATATAGTGACTCTCAGCTTCTCCCCATAGTCCAAGTACATGATCGCCATGAAAGAGATGTGTACATCATCGACGTGGAGAGACATGAACAGCACCAGCTCCTCAGCGACGGCGATCTTGAGAGCTTTCACCTCTCCTTCCTCCCAAACTCCACTCTGGACTCCGGCGAACCGCGGCTGCTATATTCCTACCGCCATGTCCTAAGCGGTTTCGCCGCCCGCCTCACTCCAGGAGAGTTGGAGACTGTCAAGTCCAAGCCAAGCTTCCTCTTTGCACAGCGCGACCGCCATTATCCGGTTGGGACAACCTACACACCCAAGTATATGGAAACTTATTCTCTTGATTTTTGTTTATCAGATATATCAAAATGTCGACTTTAGTAGGAAGGAGTGTTTATGTTCAACATTAATATAAATTTTTAAGGGGAATTTACATACAGAGCACCAAATCTTCTAGTTTTACAAACGGAACGCCCAATTCACATTTTTCAACAGTGGAACATTGAAATCCACATTTCAGGCATAACTAAGATGCTGCTTTTGTGAAAATCAAAATTTTTATGTAAGATACATAAATGCATATGAATTGGGTTCTATGCATGTAAATTTCCAATTTTTAAAATAGTAAACATGACATTACATTTCGAGAAAATATTACGTGAAGCATAATTAGGGCTGTCAAAAGGGCTTGTTGTTTGCAAACAGCTCGTGTTCGGCTCTTTAAGAAGTTAAAGAGCCAAACACGAATAAAGATTTGTTCTTTCTTGTTCGGCTCGTTTTAGCTCGAAATACTAGTTATTAATTAATTAATTAANATATATATATATATATATATATATATATATATATATATATATATATATATATATATATATATTGATGAGTAAAATTTTTAAAAAATTTAGTTGACTTCAAGGCTACAAGATTTGTAATCAATTAAAATATTAATTAAGAAAATAAAAAAAAAATTATCAAAATAGATTAAAATGATGTTTTAATATAAATAATAATTTTTAAATTTTAAACCTTGCTCCAATCATTAATATCTTATAACTACGTGATTAGTGTTGTCAAAACGACTCTTTGTTCGTGAACAACTCGTGTTCAGCTCGCTAAGCAAACGAGCCGAACACAAACACATTTTTTGAGCTCGAAATATAACGAGTCAAACACGAGCAGAGCCTGGGCTCGCTGGTGTTCGGCTCGTTTACACCCCTAGGCACAACATATTTCAGATGACGATTTGAATATGGCCAAGCCTCCGTCTATCACACGACGGCCCATCAAACGTTCATTCTAATTTATGATCGCCTCAATTAATATTTACTCTTCCATTTAATGAAAATCTCTCTGTGTTTTGATATTGGACAAACAAAAATACATTTTGATCCATTAGATGTGGCAATTAATTTAGTTCTCATATGCACCTTAATAGGTACCTTGGCTTAACAACAAGTGGTGTATGGGAATCCACTATGATGGGCCAAAGTATAATTATTGGTGTAATAGACACCGGCATAAAGTCCAATCATCCTTCATTCGACGATACCAGTATGCCACCACCACCTCCTCCCACAAAATGGAAGGGCAGTTGCTCCTACACCGGTTTCCATTGCAACAATAAGATCATCGGAGCCAAGGCCTTTCGTGGTGGCTTTAACCCTTCCCCTGAAGACACTGATGGACATGGAACACATGTGGCAAGCATTGCAGCCGGAACCTTTGTCAGAAACGCAAACATTCTCGGAATGGCAAGTGGTGGCCCAGCATCTGGCATGGCACCCATGGCTCATCTCTCCATTTACAAAGTTTGCTTTCCAAGATGTGCTGAAACTGACACATACGCAGCAATTGATCAGGCAATAAAAGATGGGGTGGATATAATCTCAATGTCTATTACTGGAGGGCGGAATTATAGGTTCTACAAAGATTCAGTTTCTCGAGGCTCTATAGCTGCCATACAACATGGGATTGTTCCTGTCACAATAGCAGGAAATGATGGGCCTAATGCGGATACGCTTAGCCATAGTGCTCCATGGATGCTGGTAGTTGGTGCTTCTACTACTGACAGAAGAATAGAATCTGTTGTAGAGCTTGGTGATGGAAGATCATTCATTGGAGAGTCAGCGTACCAGCCGAAGTGGTGGGATTCAAGTATCATGTGGCCGCTTGAATATCCTGGAGTGTATGCTCGTCTCCAATGCCGTTGTTGTGTGCCGAGTGCATTGGCTAGTTTAAACTTAAGAGGTAAATTAGTGATAATACCATCATAAATTCAAATCACTTATCCTATGCATCATAGCTCGCCGCGTAATCTGGTGATAAGTTGGTAGGGCATCTACTTGTCAGTTGTATATCCCCTATGGTCTGGAGTTTGATTCCTCCCGAGTATGGAGTGTGGTACTCAAATTCTTAGGNTAGTGCATTGGCTAGTTTAAACTTAAGAGGTAAATTAGTGATAATACCATCATAAATTCAAATCACTTATCCGATGCATCATAACTCGCGGCGTAATCTAATGATAAGTTGGTAGGACATTTACTTGTCAGTTGTTAGTCCCCTCTGGTCTGGAGTTCGATTTCTCCAGAGTATAGAGTGTGGTACTCAAATTCTTAGCCACATGAAGGATGACCGGAGCTCATATAATAGCCTCCGGCCATTTCTTTATGAATTAAAAAAAAAATCTGAGATGCATCGTTGAGTGCAAAATTTTATCATTAGAGAATTAAGTAATCTATTANCTTAGCCACATGAAGGATGACCGGAGCTCATATAATAGCCTCCGGCCATTTCTTTATGAATTAAAAAAAAAAATCTGAGATGCATCGTTGAGTGCAAAATTTTATCATTAGAGAATTAAGTAATCTATTATTTTTTTCAATTAATATGAACTCATGCATGTGTATTGACATTGTGTTGGATGTGTAACTATTTAGCTCACATATAATATACTAAAATAAACAGTAATATCTTGGGTCAAGACTTCAATAATAATAATAATAATAATAATATAATTATTATCAAAATTTGTCTTTTTAAACTCAAAATAAATGTCTCATCTCAGGTAAAATTGTGATTTGCGAGTCGTGCATAGTTAAAGATGAGGTAAAGGGACAGGCTGTATATAAAGCTGGTGGAGAGGGAATGATTATAATGAACCAGCCTGTCCAAGGGCGCACCACTTCTTCTTCTGCCAACGTGCTCCCTGCATCAAGCGTAGATTACCATGCCAGATTAGAAATTTCAGAATACTTCTTCAAAGACCAAACCAATGCATCTGCAGCCATACACTTCCAAGGAACCAAATTTGGATCAACTCCCTCCCCTACCGTAGCATCCTTCTCCTCTCGTGGCCCAACCAACATAAATGGTGGGATCATTAAACCTGACGTGCTTGCGCCTGGTGTGAACATCCTAGCTGCCTGGCACACAGATGTTGGCCCAAACCCAAACCCATTGGCGACCCACACCTTCAACTTTGATAG
This sequence comes from Phalaenopsis hybrid cultivar, assembly GCA_002079205.1. Lineage (NCBI taxonomy): Eukaryota > Viridiplantae > Streptophyta > Magnoliopsida > Asparagales > Orchidaceae > Phalaenopsis > Phalaenopsis hybrid cultivar. The sequence goes on along the minus strand of JXCR01031175.1, from coordinate 140,484 downwards.
TGGCACCTCCATGGCCGCACCTCATGTGGCAGGTATTGTGGCATTGATGAGGACCAAACACCATAGGTGGACTCCAGCAGAGATCATATCAGCAATTGTGACAACAGCAAATGACTCATGGACAGCTGCAGGGGATCTTATTGTTGATGATAACACTTATGACACTGCAGGGATATATGCCACGGGGGCAGGGATGGTGTGCCCGATCAAGGCCATGGATCCGGGGCTAGTGTTTGGGCTTACCTTTGAAGATTATGTTGGATATATTTGTGGGCTTGGGTACAGTGATAGGGAGGTGGCAATGACAGTGGGAAAGCCAATGAGTTGTAGCAGGGTCAAACATCTCACTACGACAGAACTTAATTATCCATCGATAGTGATAAAATTGACACAAATGGAGATGAGTCAAAAGGTGACAAGGACAGTAAAGAATGTGGGATATGTGAGAGAGAAATACACGGCTGAGATTACAGAGCCAGAAGGAGTGGCAATAAATCTTTCAACTTACAAACTTAAATTTACAAGGGTGGACCAGGAGGTGAGTTATGATATAGATTTCACATTAAATGGTGCTTTTCCGAGCCTGAGAAGTGACATGATAAGACGAGGGAAAATTAAGTGGGATTCAGGGAAGCATATTGTGACCACACCAATTGCTGTTATGTTCAAATAAAGGATTTGTTCAGGCATATGCTAAGCATGATATAAATGTGAGAAGGTGCTTAGCACAAAAAGGTTAGCATAAATCAAAGACGTGTCCTTTTCAGAAACACAGATAATTTACTTGATCTTCATACGCCACTTAAGCTCTTACAATTGATATAACTAACCTTAAGGATTCTTTGAGCTCTACATGACTTATTTCAAAGTCTAATTTTTTGTAATTCGTGTAGCACAACATGCACCAACATACGCCTCAATCAATTTTCCTGTGTATATCTAGATATTATTATTCTTGTTTTATGCAAACCAATATGCAAAACAAAGGAGATCACTCCATCTCCCATTGTTATGGAATAAGTCCTCATCTTCTTTGTTTTTTCGTTATCTTGTGTCAATGAGATCTAAGTCCAAAATTTCTAATAAAATGAAAACTCAAACACCTACTTATAGATTTAGTAGAAGAAATCAAAATCTATTTAACCATTGCCTTATCAATGGAGGAGTTCATTCAATAGATAAAAAACACTACTCAAATGACTTTTCACTATTGAAAATTTTAATTAATAATTTTATATATCTATTCCTACAATTTTTTTTATAGTAAAATGTTATATTGATAATAAAGCAAACCTAAAGGCTTTATTGTAGAAGGTTAAAAGCAATGATAAAACTTCATTATGCTTTGGATATTTTGAAGCAATTAAAGTGAAATTTAACAATCGTAGTCCCATTATTTGGATGAGTAATGTCAACCATATATATAGATTTGAAAAGGAAGATTTTAAGACGGAAGACAAATATATCACTAGTAAAAGCTAATCAATTTGTGTTAATTCATATGTTGGTGTTAATTTTTTAAGTCACGTGTATAAGATGTCCACTTGAACGACCTTAGGGTATGTTTCACGGACATACGACTCCCCAAAGCCAAAGACATCCGTCTTCAATCCTTTTGCACGTGGTCATGATTGTTTTACTAGGCTTTGGATGTCAAAGAGGTGAGGGACGACCAATTTTACATTATGGGACGACCTCGACTGGACGAGTTTCGTTAGGCTCAATGTGAACAAATGAAACCCTACATTGGCTTACTCGCGAGGAATTATGCTTTAGATGACTCTAAAATGATGCAACAGACAACGCCAATCGGTCCAGAATGTTGTTTTCACTTAGGGAGGGTCTTTCAGGTCTTGTCATATGGCCCGAATTACCATAAAACAAGAAACAACCCCAATTAGACTAGTCGTGGCCACACACACATGAGGTTGTGCCATGCCCCATCTTTGCCACGCTACCCATTATCAACCTGTTTCATTGACTGGTCCCTGTTTTTCCATCAGGACACCTTCCGACCATTAGGATAAGCCATTACACATGTCCTAAGACAAAAATAGCATCAGAGCTAACCTAGACACTTGCCAAAAGTGGCAGGCGGGCATTCAAGCCTCTAAGAATATCCTTCATACTGGGGGAGATTGCTCTTATTTTACTTGGGGAGAGCCAGGAGCAATCATAAAGAACCGAGGAAGAGTTTTGGAGAGTTCTTGAAGAGCTTTTTCACCATTCTTCTCCTTCCTCTTTGGATTGATCATTGATTTCCTAAAGGAAGCCCAAGGTTAGGAAGCTTTCGTTAGACACATCCCTTGTGAAACCGAGTGGGTTCCCGTGATAAGCTTTAGATCTACACCTAAGTTGGTCGGTATCCCAATTTTCTTGCGACTTTGGCGTTTCCAATCTTTCTTGAAGGGGTTGGGATTATTCGATTTTGAAGAATGGGAAAAATTTTGTAGCTAGCCCATTCTACAAGATCGTAAGAGGTTTGTAGGATTGAAAAAACTTTATAACTAGTCTACTGTAAGAGCGGTGAAGAACTTCTCCTATGAGAAATTAGGGGCAAAGTTCTCAACATTTTCTCGCCAAAGCCGAAAGCGACTATGTCGCGAATCTAAGAACTAAAACCTTAGGTGTTTATGTGAGATAATTAGCACGAGTGTGGTTCGCTATTATTTGTGATCAAATACATCATATCATGTTGCATTTCACACATGACATTTTGCCTCAATCGGCCACCCTTACTTGATCGACATCACACTTTGCCTCGACCGACCGAACCAGCTTGGTCGGTATCACACTTTGCCTCAACCGATCACCCTGGCCCTGTCAACATTTCACTTTGCTCTGACGATCCACCCCAACCCAGTTCATCGACACTTTAGTTCGACCGACTGCCTCAAACCTGTCGTCTGACCACTTTAGTCCAACCGGTCACCCCTGGCTGGTCAACTGACCGCTTTGATCACCCTAACTCGGTCAACCAATCTTTTTTGTCAAGTCCACCATCTTAGCCCAATTGAGCCCATTGGATATGTTGCCTCGAGTTGACTACTTCGGTCGACCCAACATGTTGAACAGTCGATTCCACTTGCATAGTGTTTGTTTTACATGTGCATTGGTATTATTGCACGACTCAGTACCAGCACATTCATCACTTGGACCCTTGTCATGCAACGTTGAACTTATACTTTCATATGCAAGCAGCAAGAACTCGTGCCTCCCAATGGCACATTACGCCACATGTACTTTGTGGCATCCACATGTCATTTAGCACCATTTCACATGTGGTTTGCACTTGCACTTCTCACCTTTGTGTGCTTGCTTGCATAGCACCCTGCATGCTTCATGACTTGTGCATTTACATGTGTTGCACTTGGATTTATGTTTCTCATAACTTATCCCTCGTGTTCCCATATCATGTGAATGAATGGTTTGTCACCAAGCCAATCCATTTTGCAATTCCCTCCAGTGAGAGTTACATCCTTACATTTTCTATGACACTGCTTTGGACCGTCGTAGACACCCTTTCAGCTCACTACCTTCAAAACACACCCATCATTCGGGCCACTACTTCCTATGACACGCCCACCCTTTCGGGTCATTTCCTCCATGACATACTCATCTTCTTGTCACTGCCTCCACGACATGCTCATTTTTTAGGGTCAGTGCCTCTACGGCATGCCCACCCTTTCTGGTCACTGCCTCCACGACACTCCCATCTTTCGGGTTGCTGCCTCAATGGAATGCACACCCTTTTCAGGTCACTGTCTCCACGATACACTCATCTTTCGGGTCGTTACCTCCACACCACGCCCACCCCTTTCGGATCACTACATTCATGATACAACCACACTTGCGGGTCACTGCCTCCACGATGCACCCATTCTGTAGGCTGATGCCTCCACAGAATTCCCACCACTTTGGGTCACTACCTCCACGACACACCCATTCTTAAGGCCACTGCCACAACTGCATGCATAACTTTTTGGGTCACTACCTTCACGACACACCCATCCTTTGAGTCACTACCTCCACGACACACCCACCCTTCCAGGTCACTGCCTCCGCATACACCCATTCCTTCGAGTCGTTGCCTCCATAACACGCCTACCCCTCCTGGTCACTGCCTCCATGACACGCCTATTCCTTTGGGTTGTCGTCTCTACGACACATCTAACCTTCTAGGTCACTGCCTGTACGACAGACATATCCTTTGGGTTATTGCTTCTACGACACGCCCACTCCCGAGTCACTGACACCATAGTACACTTCTCACCACTTCTATCACATTATTATTTACATCACAACCACTTGTCTATCGAGCCTTACTCACCATCCATATGTGCATACAAATGCAAATGTAAATAATAATGTGATAGAAGTTGTGAGGAATGAGAACTAAAGCATCAGAATTGACACAAGTATGATTGTGCAAAGGATCCAAGAACCCGTGTCACCTTGCATGTTATGGGTCTGCATTCAATGAGCCTTATTTTAAAACTAAAAATATAAATTTTTTCTACTTATTACATTTAATATAATTTTAAAATTTTGAATGTAGCAAACTAGATCATATGTAAGGCCAGCCCTTTTTCAAAATCCATCACGGGTGACACTTTTTAGATCCCTTGGATCTTTAGGATGTGCCGGTGTGGTTACCCTATCAAATTTGTACATATCCGGAGACATACCTAAGCACTTAAAGGCTCGTTAGGACACATTTTGGTTAGATGGTGTTTAACTAAGAACTAGGATGCTGGGTAGTCTTTTTCAATATGTTGACTATAGTTCTCTTTTGGTTTGTTTGTCCTAGTCATGCATCACCTTTTGTGCTTTTTGGTGTGTTTGCATGCAAGATTTGCACAATAGTATTTTAGGGCGTTTTTTCTGCAAAGAGTTGTGTCTATAGATATGCACACAAACATGCATGTATCATTAAGGGGGAGCATGTGATGATTTCTACTAACCTTGCGGGAGTCATTTAGCTCCCCTCAATGGAACCACATGGCTCATCATATGCTTCATGTTTGTTGGTTTTCCCGCTAATGTTGTTTTCATTCAAGTCGTGTTCTTCTTTCTTTTTCCTCTGTACTTTTAGAGTCTTAGAAGAGTCTAAATTAGAAATAAAGTATGAGCACGGGTTCTAAGGTCTCAGACTGGCGGAACCAAGTTATGGGGACCAAGAGTTGTTTGTTCTTTTCTCGTACCTTAATATAAATTTCATTTATGTATAGAATTAGGGTCAGACATGTATATGCGGATTTTGATCACCATTTTCTTTTCTGTGATATATTGTGGACCTAACGACACTCACCTTTTATTATTTTATATTTAGCTTTTTTTTTCATTTTTCTTACATGTTTGCATGCTTGGATTATTTTCCCTGTTTCTTTCTGATTGATCTAAGATGCTACAAAAATTACAATTTAGGCTCTTTAGGACATTAAAATTGTTAATTTTTCTGCAAAAATCCTAAGCATGAAAGATTGAGATAATCTAAAATTTAGTTTTTCTAAAATTTTTTAGTTTGGATGGCTCATAAACCTTCCATTAGTCTCCTCCTTTTCCTTACTCAAGGTGCCTAATTCCCGACAGGGCAGCAAGGACACACAATGCTCTAATACCAAGAAGCTTAGAAAAGAATAGATTTTCTGTAACTCTTACAAAAGCTATGAATAGAGCATAAAGATAATGTGTTCATCTTTGCATTTTTTTAATTTATCATTTTTTTATTAAAATTTTAAGAAAAATTTTACATTGGTCATTTTAGTTCTTTCTTTATAAATAAAATTAGATCAAATGAACATTATCACATTGATATTATTATCCATAACTATCATTGTTAATCTAGGTGAAATTAGAAATTTGGAATAATGGGGCATGATTTAATAGGTTTAAATAATATTTTTTGTAAAAATAAATTCACTTAATATTATATGATTCAAAATTATTTTTAAACGCATGATCATAATTTTACTAATTATAAAATATGCCGAAAATTATTTAATTAATTCTTATTTTTTAAAAAATAATTAAACTAATCAAATTAATTAAGAAGTTTATAATCAAAACTTATGATCTTCTATTGTGTAGGATGACACCTTTCAATCTTTATTTATTCTCTCTCCCTCTCATTTGTTACAAAAATATTTATAATCTTATTTAAAAAATCCTTTTTTTTTACTAAATTTTATCTTTTACTAGAAATAATTTATGACATGATTCTAATTTTACTAATTAAAAAATCAATTTAAAATATTTTATACATTCTTGTTATTAAGATAATAATTAAGCTGATCTAAATAATTAAGAACTTTATAATCAAACCTATTCTCTTCTATTTTGCAGAATAGCATCTTCTAATCTCTTTCTCTCTCTCTCTCTCTAAAAAATGTTCATGGTAATAATGGGATGAAGTATGTGAGGTGTCTTTTTATGTGGGTAATTCTATAGTTGGATTCATTTAGAAAAGGGCTTTGGAAGGGACAACGGGTCTCTTCTTGTTTAACTTTATTTACACAACTGCTTTGGCCAATGGTGCACAGACCTCAGAAGTATAATATAAATGTTTGAGGATGATTAAAAAATGTTCATAAGTGACTGTATATTTTCTAAATAAAATTTAAATTCATTGGCTTTAGGTATACATGCCTTCTAATTAATCTCCATCTACTTAACATCTCATTTGGGAAAAATTTTCTGTTCGGACTCTGGATGTATCTTTATGCGCGAACTCCCAGTAATATACGGTCATATGTGTTATATCATGCCCGCCTAAAAAATATTAAAGTGGAACCACAGACTCTATAATAAGCCCAAAATAACCACAAAATAATCTCCACGGCTCCATTTCAGTAATCCTGAAATAATATTTTGGATGTTATTTCGGGGTTCTTGAAAAGAAATTCATATATTACACTTCAATAACACTGAAAAAATATCAACGATGTTATTTCGAGATTATTGAAGTGGAACCGCGAAGGTTATTTCGGGATTATTTGTTTGTTATTTTGGGATTATTGAAGTGAAATATATTTATTTCTTTTCAATAATCCCAAAATAACTTTGAAATAACATTCTGAAATAGCCTCTGCAATGTAACACATGTAACGATATATTATTGAAGTCCACACTTAGAGCTATGTCCGGAGTCCAGACAGAAATTTTTTTCATTTTTATAAGGTATTTGACAAAGTTTTGTAGTTGCACATGATGATATTTTATTTAGGAGAAGGCCATCATATTTCTTGATAAAATTAATATAATTAATAAATAAATCATGAATGTTGCTTGAATAAACAAATGAAGTGGCCAAGGATCTAAAGATGCACAATTTTAATTAAGTAGATCTCCAATTATCATTAGTGCTAATTTTTTTTTTTTTTTTTCCTCAGGCTATTTTACCACCAGTGTCAATAAAAGTGTCAGTTTAGTTCTCAATATTTTAATGGAGGCTAAAACATACTATTTTAGCATTTTAGACTCTGTGAATAAAATGACCCCATGTAAATAGTCAGAACTATTTCGCACTTTATTCCTTAAAGAACTAACCTAACATATAGAGATCAATACAAGTACATAATTGCATTCACAAAGTAACCCACAGCTATATATATCCACTTCAAACAATCACATGATTAGCTAATACATAGGAAAATAATTAATAAGATAAACAAAAGTGTTTAGTAGGCTGCCAACAAGACAATACAAACTATTGTCAGTTTGAAGGTTACAATGAACTAACTCTTCGAAGTTTTGGTAACACCAATAATAAAGAGGAGAAGATATGCTAAAATCTCTCTTAAATTCCTGCGCTTTCGGATTGAGCATAATGGCAAGAAATACGCTTGAGGATCGAAGGCAGTCTTAAGTTTTCAACTTGAGTTCGGGATCAAAAGGAGACAACTTGCCACGATGATTGAAGATCATGAAGTCCAGATTTGACGGCAATGAGACAACTCTGTATTTTGCATTAAAAAAAAAAATTAATAGCCGTGATAACATTTGCATTATATGTAGGTTCAAGTCAATGTTATCAAAGAGCAAAATGCAATCTGATACGCACAACTATTTTTTATTCAAAACGCAAAGTGCAAAGTGAAGCAGCGCTTTATTAACTAAAACACTAATAGTTTATAAAAAAACTATTGATGTATAAATATCTTCATTAGCAATTATAAAATATAAAGCATGAATTAAAAATTAATATAAAATGAAAAAGGAAGTGGTGCAATATCTAACTTGAAGGAAAATAGTGAATGTGAACCTACAAATAAAAATTTCGAACAATTCTTAATAGTTTGTTGCAATAATTAAAAACTTAAAATTGCCCAAAAAAATTATAAATCAAAACAAAATCTAAAACTGAAAGCATAAATTAACCAAAAAAATCTCAAATTTCATAAAACAAGCTAAATTTATTCAATAGCTCTTTATTCCCTCTCGTTAACTGTGTTGGACCAACCGCTTTTCAGCAATGTGAAACAGGAAGCGCTTCACTTTGCTTTACATGTGAAGCGCACTTTTAAAAATATTGATTCAGGTTAAATAAAAGTGAAGTTATATAATTTCTTCAATCAATAGTTCAAAAATTCCCAAAAAAACCAAAAGAAAAATAATACATAAGCTGTTTTTTTTGCAAAGGAAGATTTGAGAATGATATAATACACTGTACAAATCAAATAGAGTTATCCGATTGCCTTTACCAAATTTAATTATCTAATTGGGAAAGATATGTAGTCCACATGTTTTGCTTCAATGTGTTTATTTCTCAAGTTAGTGGTGGTGTCAGAATGCAACTTGCTTTGTAGCTTCTCAAATAAATCAAGATGAAATTTGGGAAGTAGGATCAGCCCAAACTATGAAGATCATCGGTTGATAAGTTGTGCTTGCAAATGTAAATGTTAATTCTACCCATCCCTCAATGCCAATCACCATGATGCACCAGCTCTACCACACATGCACCTCAACAAGCAGTGCCGCCTTACTACCTCCACGCTCATGTGCACTTGTATGGCCTATCCAGTGTCCCATTCCCATCATTATCACCAATCTATTCTGCTTAACAAGACAAGACCGTGTCACAAAACGTAGACCTCATCACTGTCACCATTACACCTTATCATGCTAACCTGCAATTCGCTCATGACATGATTTTTATATTGCATTAAGAATTTTTTAATATGCGACTAAATGAATCTGTACACATGTATCCCACAAATTAACATATTTTAAGCTAAATTTCAATCCCACTAGTCACCCACATTCGGCTGCAGTTTATGGTGTAACATGTTTGATGTGTTAAAAATTGACATGGTACACTCCATAACAAGTCGCATGCAAATCCTTCTACCACATCCCATGAAAACCTATAATTTAAAAATATTGCTCCAAATTTTCAGTGCTGAATCATTTATGAATTTGTCCAAAATCTAATTTGCACGGTATGGTTTATTAATCACCTATAACAACTATTCTATCTTTTAGATCCAGCCATGGGTTATTATTGAATAAAATATTCCACCTCAATCGTGTGAACAATCACAACTTCAATAAAGTATAGAGGGATAGCAATGAATGGGAACGAGTTGCCCTCTCACTTATAGTACATGAGACAATATTGCTTCAAATGTGCTCTAATTTCCGGAAAATTACCTCCGATGTTGGATAACAATGAATATTTTATTTTCTTGAAGCTTCATTAAAATTTGCATGTACTTCTTATTTGTTATTTCAACTCCCCCAACATTTACTACTATTTGAATAACATTTAGAACGTTTTTAATATTTTCTTAACCTTCTAGCTATCTTTATTGAAACTATTATAAATTAATCTAAATACTCAAACTTTGATCGAATTAAATAATTTGCCTACAAATTTCTGAGTAGCGTGCTTATTAGCTTACACTTGCTTAGCTTAATCAGTTTTAGCATGCAAGCTCTTACCAGGNTCTGGCATTGAATCTCTCAATACTCCCATCAGTTTTATATTTGAAGTTGAACACCCACTTACATCGAACTGGTTCTGTATCATAAGTTTAGTAAGAATCTATATGTCATTATGTTGTAGCGATCGAATGTCTTCTTCCATTGCTTTCCTACAACCTTGAACTTCAAGAGCTTCATGAATGGATTTAGAAATCTACACAATATTAATGTTAGATACAAACGCTCTATAGGCTAAGGATAGCTTTTCATAAGCAACATACTTTTAAATTGGATAGCTAGTACAGCTTTCCTTGTTATCAACAATAGAAAATAAAGGGGGCAATGCATGAATACAAGACTCCTCTTCACCTAAAATATCAGGTAAATGTGGACCCAAGTTTTGGTTGAAGCAATTCTGATTTTATAAGTTGTCTACCACCTGCTCAAGATTTTTTTCTTTCAGTGTACAAATGAATTTCTTTGTTGACTTCAGGAGAGTCATGGAAAAATATAAATAGGAGTGGGTGGGGTTGTTTTCGTGTAGGTGTCATCAAGTGCATCCCAAAATTAATGTTCATTTACACTCTTCCTCTGAACATTAGATTTGGGATAGTAGGATTGAATTTCAAAAAATATGATAGTTGTAGAGTTGTAATATTCTCTAGTAATAGAAGAGTAACACTTATACTCCTTTTTACTGGAGACATGCCTACGAAAAATACACTTGATAGATTTGGGTCAAGTTTTGTGCGATTTAGTTAGTAAATGTGGACAAAAGAGAAAAATATTTTTAAAGGAAGATGTGATGAAAGGGTCTAACATGAAGATAGTTTTCCATTAAAACATGGAGAGAGACTTTGAATCTAAGAGCTCTGTTTGGCATTCTATTAATGAGGTGGTGGTCGTGAGCACAACATCTCCCCAAAAATCTTTTGAGATATTGTGAGAAAGCATTATAGACCTAAATATATCAAAAAGATGTTTATTCTTCCTCTCACTATCATATGTTGTTGTCAAGTCTCAACACAAGAACTCACATGGATAATATCATTCTTCACAAGGAAGGTTCCAAGCAAATAGTTGAAGTATTATTTTGCATAATCAATTTTGAGAATTTGAATTTTACAATGAAACTAAGTGTAAGTCAAATCATAAAAAAACTAAAAAATTGTGTAGTTTCAAATTTATTCTTCATGAAAAATATTCAACTGGTTCTAGTGTGATCATCAATAAATGATACAAAATTATTTAAATTCATTAATAATTTTCAATTTTGAAGGTCCTTAAATGACACTATGGATGATAGAGAAATGAAGCGAGAGTTTATACTGAGATAGATGATACAAATGACGGGTATGTTTAGTCAATTGCCAGGTTTCACATTGATATAACTCGGGTTTTCTGTTAATAAAAAGATGAGGGTACAACTTCACCACATAAGAAAATTTGGGATGACCAAGACGACAATGTCATTGTAAAACTTAACTTCCAACAAGCAACAACACAACCGACTCGGGATCATAAAAAGAGGATAGTGGAGAAAAGACTTGTGTAAAGGGAATAGTTCTTCTTGAGCAGGTATAGACCTTGATGCAATTTAGTATTGTCAATCACCTTTCCCGAATCCACCACCTGCACAAGAGCTAGAAAGAAACTTAGTAACACAATTCAGATCATGAGTAAGCTTGCTAATTGAAAATAAGTTGCAATCTAGTTAGGGAACATATAGCACTATAAAAGTTGAATATCTTTGGAGATTTTCACATCTCATTTCCCAACAATCCTGGAGCAAGTTCCATCGACAAGTCAAACAAATTTTGGGTTAGTGATCTCTTGGTAGTTGATGGCAACATGAATGTCTCCAGTGATGTGATAAGAAGCACTTGAATCTATTATCTATGGTTGGAATTTTTCATTGTTAGCAAGATAGAAGAAACTGGTAGGCACCGGAGCAGAACGAAACGTCTTCATTCTGTATTTGGTCATATACCTAATTCATGTTAAAGGCTGAAGAATTCCAAGTTGTTGCAAGCTTGTAGGATTCCTGATTGCTTCTTGCTGGAGGAGGGAGAAACACTTGGACACCTGCACGGAGCTCTGGAAGAAAGAAGAAATCTGTAAGGTTGCTCTAGTTACTACCTAAGCCTGCTGATGCTCTAGCCACAAGGAGATGTCTGACAGGGAGACAGAGCGGCAAGATCCACTTCCTGCAATGAAACAATTGGAGAAGAGATAGGAACTAGGAGTGCCAGCAGAGAGAATTCCGTCGTTGAATGCTGCAGGAAGAAGCACTGAAGGAGGGCCTCCAGCAGAGAAAGAATCAGTGGAGGGTCAGCTCCAGAGAAAGGCATCCATGGAGGGCCTACAGGAAGACAGGTAGCTGCAAGAAAGATTTTGGAGACTCCAATGGAGATTCTGGTTGTTGTTGCCTATTGTCGCCGATGTTGTTGCTATCGCTACTTACTGCCACTACTTTTGTTGTTGTTGTTACTACGTATGATGTTGCTGTTGAAGAATTCTATCAGAGAAAGAAAACCTGCGGGGAATTTTCGGCTACAAGGAAGGGTTTCCGACAGCAGGGAAAAGTTTTCAACAACAGGGAAGGGTTTCCGACTGCAGGGTTTTTCAACAGAAGGGAAGGGTTTCCGACAGACAAATCTGCAGAGAAACCATAGGAGATTTCCGGCTAAGAAGGAATTTTCTGTCGGGAATACCGAACGAGATTTCCTGTCGGGAAGACAGGAGGAGATTGTTGAGAAGTTTGAGAAGAAGAGATTTACGGCTGACCTGCAGCTGGCAGAGGGATCAGAGGGGTTCCAGTAGCAAGGAAGCTAGGGTTTTGATTCAGAAGTCTGATACCATGTAGAAATTACTAGGGAAATTTTGCTTGATCTCCTTTTTCACATGCAGGGTGCATATATATAGGGAATTCAATCCCTCCTAATTTACAAAACTTATCAAAAATANAGCATAGAGTTGAAGTATTATTTTGCATAATCAATTTTGAGAATTTGAATTTTACAATGAAACTAAGTGTAAATCAAATCATAAAAAGACAAAAAAATTTGTGTAGTTTCAAATTTATTCTTCATGAAAAATATCCAACTGGTTCTAATGTGATCATCAATAAATGATACAAAATTATTTAAATCCATTAATGATTTTCAATTTTGAAGGTCCTTAAATGACACTATGGATGATAGAGAAATGATGTGAGAGTTTATACTGAGATAGATGATACAAATGACGCGTATGTTTAGTCAATTGTCAGATTTCACATTGATAGAACTCGAGTTTTCTGTTAATAAAAAGATGGGGGTACAACTTCACCACATAAGAAAATTTGGGATGACCACGACGACAATGTCATTGTAAAACTTAACTTCCAACAGACACCAACAAAACCGACTCGGGATCATGAGAAGAGGATAGTGGAGAAAAGACTTGTGTAAAGGGAATAGTTCTCTTGAGTAAGTATAGACCTTGATGCAATTTAGTATTGTCAATCACCTTCCTCGAATCCATCACCTGCACAAGAGCTAGAAAGAAACTTAGTAACACAATTCAGATTATGAGTAAGCTTGCTAATTGAAAATAAGTTGCAATCTAGTTAGGGAACATATAGCACTATAAAAGTTGAATATCTTTGGAGATTTTCACATCTCATTTCCCAACAATCCTGGAGCAAGTTCCATCGACAAGTCAAACAAATTTCGGGTTAGTGATCTCTTGGTGGTTGACGGCAACATGAATGTCTCCAGTGATGTGATAACAAGCACTTGAATCTATTATCTACGGTTGGAATTTTTCATTGTTAGCAAGATAGAAGAAACTGGTAGGCACCGGAGCAGAACTAAACGTCTTCATTCTGTATTTGGTCGTATACCTAATTCATGTTAAAGGCTGAAGAATTCCAAGTTGCTGCAAACTTGTAGGATTCCTGATTGCTTCTTGTTGGAGGAGAGGAGAAACACTTGGACACCTGCACGGAGCTCTGGAAGAAATCTGCAAGGTTGCTCTAGCTACTACCTAAGCCTGCTGATGCTCTAGCCACAAGGAGACGTCCGACAGGGAGACAGAGCGGCAAGATCCACTTCCTGCAATGAAACAATGGGAGAAGAGATAGGAACTAGGAGTGCCAGCAAAGAGAATTCCGTCGTTGAATGCTGCAGAAAGAAGTACTGGAGGAGGGCCTGCAGCAGAGAAAGAATCCGCGGAGGGCCAGCTCCAGAGAAAGGCATCCATGGAGGGCCTACAGGAAGACAGGTAGCTGCAAGAAAGATTTTGGAGACTCCAATGGAGATTCTGGTTGTTGTTGCCTATTGTCGCCGATGTTGTTGCTATCACTACTTACTGCCACTACTTTTGTTGTTGTTGTTACTACGTATGATGTTGCAGTAGATAAATTCTATCAGAGAAAGAAAACCTGCGGGGAATTTCCGGCTACAGGGAAGGGTTTCCGACTACAGGGAAGGGTTTCCGACTGCAGGGAAGGGTTTCCGACAGACAGATCTGCAGAGAAACCATATGAGATTTCCGGCTAAAAAGGATTTTCTGTCGGGAATACCGGACGAGATTTCCTGTCGGGAAGACAGGAGAAGATTGTTGAGAAGTTTGAAAAGAAGAGATTTACGGCTGACCTGCAGCTGGCAGAGGGATCAGAGGGGTCCCAGTAGCAAGGAAGCTAGGGTTTTGATTCAGAAGTCTGATACCATGTAGAAATTACTTGGGAAATTTTGCTTGACTTCCTTATTCACATGCAGTGTGCATATATATAGGAAATTCAATCCCTCCTAATTTACAAAACTTATCAAATATGTATAACCTAAATTAGGAAAGGAAATAATTTTGAAATAAAAAATAAAGAAACATAAATAAGAAAGGAATAAAGACAAATCAAGAGGTTTCTAAATTGATCTACAATCAAATCTCCCATAAGATCCTGGATATTCGGTCGGTCCATCTAGAAAAATCACCTATAACATCTCAGATTTTCACACGCATGTTACATGCTTTACTCTCTTAGGAGCTAACATAAACAATACGATAAAAAAATATGATGCANGAGGTTTCTAAATTGATCTACAATCAAATCTCCCATAAGATCCTGGATATTCGGTCGGTCCATCTAGAAAAACCACCTATAACATCTCAGATTTTCACACGCATGTTACATGCTTTACTCTCTTAGAAACTAACATAAACAATACGATAAAAAAATATGATGCCACTTAAAACCACTTCAATTCAAACATGAGCTAATTAGAAATTATAGCACTAAAGGAAAAAAAAAGAAATACTAATGAAATTTTGACAAACTTTTTTGACAATTTCTATGATGTTGAATTTTCTTTTTTATTCATAATTATCGAATTCATGTGGAAAAGCCAGTTGTGCTCACCTAAGGCAGAACTTTGGTACGAAACCCTTATTTTTTGAGATTTTCTCTCTCGGCTCTTCACACCACATAAAGCACAACTTTGGGCTCACTTAGGCACGCAATCACCATTGTTTACTGAACGCTTCTTTTGTTCCAGCTACAATCAATTGTTGCCCACTATTGCCGCCGCTAACCATCATCAACCCCACAGTCGCTCGTCATGCCTAAAAATCTTCAGAAAGCTNTTCCAGCTACAATCAATTGTTGCCCACTATTGCCGCCGCTAACCATCATCAACCCCACAGTCGCTCGTCATGACTCAACATCTTCAGAAAGCCGCTTATCACGCCTCCCTCATTCATCCTCTTCTCCACTTGAAATCACCAATGATTTGAACCCTACAATCACCCCATAGAAGATAACTATTCCATAAAATAGTTTGGTATACTGACATGTCAGCATTGAAATAATAGCATGCAGGACTCACTTCCCCCTCTGGGGATTCTTTCGCCTTTAAAGTCAAAGGAGCAATCTATAATCCATTGTGTGTCACAACATCTTGAGTTTCTCAATAAAACCTTGCTTGAATGTTCTGCTTCAGATAGGATTCTTGTGCTCGATCAGTCAATGATGAGAAGGCTTCTGCCGACCCCAAAAAGTTGATGACACAATAGATCTTTTAGTACAAGATTGCTCGCTTCGTTCCCGAGCTATTGAGTTATGTGATCAAACCATAAAGAAATGAGTCTGAAGATCTAGGCAATGACATCGTAACTGCACTAAATGGATGAATATCCGTGCAATTTGGCTATCTCAGAGGCATGGCCATAGCTTTGATCTTGTTTATCGAACCTCGAACGAGTCAATATTAGCTCGCGCCTTTCCCGCCCGTAGCCTTCCGTTCTCTCTCCTTCTTTCTCTCCTGCCTGGTGGGGCGAATAGCATTCCAAGAAGTCGACATTCTTTTCCATTCAATCTTTCCTCCAGCCCAGCTACACATTGACCTTCCTCCATGAATTCCATATCTGTCTCGCCTGCAAATCCTTATCCCTATCTCTTTGTTGATGAATCACATCTCTCCCCTTCATTTGCTCTCTCTGAAAACGAAAGGTTGGTCTTTCTTTTTTGAGTTCACAGAGGAGTGGTGGAGTTTTTCTTCGGGGTCGTGGAAAAAGATCGTAAATGACAATGATTTTTGTGAGAAATGGAAATTGAGTCAGATCCGCCCTTCTCGGTGGTCGTTAGCAGCTACTCTTTCAAATCCATTCCCGCTGCTGCTGTCGTCAACAGTAGAACAGAACTCCTCGGGCATCCGTCCATTATTGCTTCTGGAGTTCAGGACTGAGTCTCGTAGACCGATTTCATGAAGTACCTGTTTCAATCGTCTAATGATCAAACTTCATCCTCCGCTCGTCTAACTGGT
>JXCR01031175.1:109100-120344 GCA_002079205.1 Phalaenopsis hybrid cultivar | reverse complement strand
TATATATATATATATATATATTAATTAAACCTTTTTTTATTTTTTTTACCCGCCCCCTTTCCTCTATAATCCCTAGCACTCTCTGCGTCTGAGCTCTGTCTCCCTTCCTTCTCCCGTTCGCATGTCTGGCTCTTTCCCTTTCTCGGTTTCGAGCCGAGCGAGCTCTTTCTCCTCCACGCGAGAGAAGGGTTGACCTCGTCCGCACTTCCCTGACTTTCTTCTGCCCGCGGCCTTCCTTCCCAAAGCCGCGCCAGTCGCTCTGAGCCGTGGATTTCCTTTTCTTGGTAGTTTGACTCTGGGAGGCTTGCTCCCTGGTACACTGGAATGACATTTCTTCTCCTCTTCCTGATGCTTCCCTCGCTGCCATTAGTCTCGCCGCTCGGTCCGAGAGACTTCGTTGGCTTTGCCTTCTGTAGGCAGGGAGCGTCCCTTTTCTTTTTGGCCTGATTCGAGTGTTGTGGACTGTTGGTGGGTGTGAGCTCTTCTCTGTTCTCCTCTCGTCTCTGCCTATAAGGGTAGTTCTTTTGGATTTTTAGGAGGTTGTTGAGAAAAGATTTTCTAAGAGGAGAGTGAGAATTTTGACTGTGGGGAGATTGGAAAGGGGAATTTCTGTGAGAACACTTCTTTGGGGTGAACTCTTGTGTTGCAGGACTTTACTTTGGCATTCTTGAGGTACCCATTTCTTCCCCCCTCTTCTTCAGTTCCATGTTTCCTTTCGGTTTTCCTCTCTACCGAGCCTTTNATATATATATATATATATATATATACATACATACATATAGGAAAACCAATCCCCCTAATTTACAAACTTACCAAATATATCTAACCTAAATTAGGGCAGGAAATAATTTTGAAATAAAAAATAAAGAAATACATAGGAAAGGAATAAACACAAATCAAGAAGTTTTCAAATTGATTTCAAATCAAATCTCCCATAAGGTCTTGTATAAACGGCCCATACAAGAAAAACGGTCTGAAACTTCTTAGGTTTTCACACGCTCCCTCAAGTTGGGTTACGTAAATGTTTTAGAGACCAAGCTTGGTGTTGAACTTTGAAAAGGTACTTAAAGAAAGGGCCTTGATAAGTCATCAACTTGTTGATGTGTCGGGATATAACTAAGTTGTATAATTCCCCAATTAACCTTTTCAAAGATGAAATATCTATCAACTTCAATATGAGTGATCATGTCATGATACACAGGATTCTTGGCAATATTGATAGCTGTTTTATTGTCACGAAACATTTGTATAGATCTATTGAAGATGCACACCATTTCTCTTAACAATTTCTAAATCCAAATCCCTTTACCGATTCTTAAGGAGAGTGTCCTATTCTAATTATGCAGTGCTTCTAGAAATAAAAGCTTGCTTCTTTCTTCTCTATGTAACCAAATTTCCCCATACGTATGAGCAATAATCGGTGATGAAACTTTTGTCAATGAGTTCCTTATCGCAACTAACATCAATGTAGACATTTACATCTCTATATCTCATTTTTTTTCAAAAACTAATCCAAAACCATGAGTTTTCTTCAGAAACCTCAAAATCTGGTATACCATCTTCAAATGATCTTCATTTGTGCTATTCATGTGTAGACACACAATACTGACAGTATGTAATATCTGACATAGTATGTGACAGATGAATTTTCATACCAAACTTAGGTATCTTTCCTTATCCACGGATATATTATCTTCTTCCATGTTAGACTTTTTGTTGGGTTTCATTAGAGTATCGAAAGGTTTGCATCCAATTACCCATGTATCTTTTAATAGATCTAGGATGTATTTCCGCTGTGATATAACAATGTTTTTCTTGAACCTTGCTACCTCCATATAAGAAAATATCTCCTGTTTCCTAGATCTTTAATTTCAAACTCGACAGCAAGCACTTTGATTTTAAGAATTTGACTTTAATCATCACCATTAAGAATCATATAATCCATATATATGATCAGTGCAACAATTGTATCTTCTTGAGTATGTTTTATGAACAATGTGTGATCAACTTGACTTTGACGACATTCATCGGATTTCAAAATTTAAAAAAATATTTCAAATTGCGCCCTTGATGATTGCTTTAGTCGATGGTTGAAGCAATTCTGATTTTACAAGTTGTCTACCATCTGCTCAAGATTTTTTTCTTTCTAGTGTACAAACAAATTTCTTTGTTGACTTCAGGAGAGTCGTGGAAAAATATAAATAGGAGTGGGTGGGGTTGTTGTCGTGTAGGTGTCATCAAGTGCATCCCAAAATTAATGTTCATTTACACTCTCCCTCTGAACATTAGATTTGGGATAGTAGGATTGAATTTCAAAAAATATGACAGCTATAGAGTTGTAATATTCCCTGATAACAGAAGAGTAACACTTATACTCCTTTTTACTGGAGGCATGCCTACGAAAAATACAATTGATAGATTTGGGTCAAGTTTTGTGCGATTTAGTTAGTAAATGTGGGCAAAAGAGATATTTTTAAAGGAAGATGTGATGAAAGACTCTAACATGAGGATAGTTTTCAATTAAAACATGGTGAGAGACTTTGAATCTAAGAACTCTGTTTGGCGTTCTATTAATGAGGTAGTGGCCGTGAGCACAACATCTCCCCAAAAATCTTTTGAGACATTGTGAGAAAGCATTATAGACCTAAATACATCAAAAAGATGTTTATTCTTCCTCTCACTATCATATGTTGTTGTCAAGTCTTAACACAAGAACTCAAATGGATAATATCATTCTTCACAAGGAAGGTTCCAAGCATAGAGTTGAAGTATTATTTTTGCATAATCAATTTTGAGAATTTGAATTTTGCAATGGAACTAAGTGTAAATCAAATCATAAAAAGATTAAAAAATGTGTAGTTTCAAATTTATTCTTCATGAAAAATATCCAACTGGTTCTAGTGTGATCATCAATAAATGATACAAAATTATTTAAATCCATTAATGATTTTCAATTTTGAAGGTCCTTAAATGACACTATGAATGATATAGAAATGATGTGAGAGTTTATACTGAGATAGATGATACAAATGACGGGTATGTTTAGTCAATTGTCAGGTTTCACATTGATAGAACTCAGGTTTTTTGTTAATAAAAAGATGGGGTACAACTTCTCCACATAAGAAAATTTGGGATGACCAAGACGACAATGTCATTGTAAAACTTAACTTCCAACAGACACCAACACAACCGACTCGAGATCATGAGAAGAGGATAGTGGAGAAAAAACTTGTGTAAAGGGAATAGTTCTCCTTGAGCAGGTATAGACCTTGATGCAATTTAGTATTGTCAATCACCTTCCCCAAATCCACCACATGAAATTCACAAGAGCTAGAAAGAAACTTAGTAACACAATTCAGATCATGAGTAAGCTTGCTAATTGAAAATAAGTTGCAATCTAGTTAGGGAACATATAGCACTATAAAAGTTGAATATCTTTGGAGATTTTCACATCTCATTTCCCAACAATCCTGGAGCAAGTTCCATCGACAAGTCAAACAAATTTTGGGTTAGTGATCTCTTGGTAGTTGATGGCAACATGAATGTCTCCAGTGATGTGATAAGAAGCACTTGAATATATTATCTACGGTTGGAATTTTTCATTGTTAGCAGGATAGAAGAAACTCGTAGGAACCGGAGCAGAACTAAACGTCTTCATTCTGTATTTGGTCATATACCCAATTCATGTTTAAGGCTGAAGAATTCCAACTTGCTGCAAGCTTGTAGGATTCTTGATTGCTTCTTGCTGGAGGAGAGGAGAAACACTTGGACACCTGCATGGAGCTCCGGAAGAAATCTGCAAGGTTGCTCTAGCTACTACCTAAACTTGTTGATGCTCTAGCCACAAGGAGACGTTCGACAGTGAGACAAAGCAGCAAGATCCACTTCCTGCAACGAAACAATGGGAGAAGAGATAGGAACTAGAAGTGCCAGTAGAGAGAATTCCGTCGTTGAATGTTGCAGGAAGAAGCACTGGAGGAGGGCCTGCAGCAGAGAAGAGAAAGACATCCATGGAGGGCCTACAGGAAGACAAGTAACAACAAGAAAGATTTTGGAGACTCCAATGGAGAATCTGGTTGTTGTTGCCTATTGTCGCCGATGTTGTTGCTATCACTACTTATTGCCACTACTTTTGTTGTTGTTGTTACTACGTATGATGTTGTTGTTGAAGAATTCTATCAAAGAAAGAAAACCTGTGGGGAATTTCCGGCTGCAGGGAAGGGTTTTCAACAACGGGGAAGGGTTTCCGACAGACAGAACTGCAGAGAAACCATAGGAGATTTCCAGCTAAGAAGGATTTTTTTGTCAGGAATACCGAACGAGATTTCCTGTCGGGAAGACAAGAGGAGATTGTTGAGAAGTTTGAGAAGAAGAGATTTACGGCTGACCTGCAGCTGGCGGAGGGATCAGAGGGGTTCCAGTAGCAAGGAAGCTAGGGTTTTGATTCAAAAGTCTGATACCTTGTAGAAATTACTTGAGAAATTTTGTTTGATCTCCTTATTCACATGCAGTGTGCATATATATAGGGAATTCAATCCCTCCTAATTTACAAACTTATCAAATATCTCTAACCTAAATTAGGAAAGGAAATAATTTTGAAATAAAAAATAAAGAAACATAAATAGGAAAGGAATAAAGACAAATCAAGAGGTTTCTAAATTGATCTACAATCAAATCTCCCATAAGATCCTGGATATTCGGTCGATCCATCTAGAAAAACCACCTATAACATCTCAGATTTTCACACGCATATTACATGCTTTACTCTCTTAGAAAACTAACTTAAACAATACGATAAAAAAATATGATGCCACTTAAAGCCACTTCAATTCAAACATGAGCTAACTAGAAATTATAGCACTAAAGGAAAAAAAAGAAATACTGATGAAATTTCGACCAACTTTTTTGACAATTTCTATGATGTTGAATTTTCTTTTTTATTCATAATTATCAAATTCATGTGGAAAAGCCAGGTGTGCCCACCTAAGGCACAACTTTGGTATGAAACCCTTATTTTTGAGATTTTCTCTCTCGGCTCTTCACACCACATAAAGCACAACTTTGGGCTCACTTAGGCACGCAATCACCATTGTTTACTGAACGCTTCTTTTGTTCCAGCTACAATCAATTGTTGCCCACTATTGCCGCCGCTAACCATCATCAACCCCACAGTCGCTCGTCATGACTCAACATCTTCAGAAAGCCGCTTATCACGCCTCCCTCATTCATCCTCTTCTCCACTTGAAATCACCAATGATTTGAACCCTACAATCACCCCATAGAAGATAACTATTCCATAAAATAGTTTGGTATACTGACATGTCAGCATTGAAATAATAGCATGCAGGACTCACTTCCCCCTCTGGGGATTCTTTCGCCTTTAAAGTCAAAGGAGCAATCTATAATCCATTGTGTGTCACAACATCTTGAGTTTCTCAATAAAACCTTGCTTGAATGTTCTGCTTCAGATAGGATTCTTGTGCTCGATCAGTCAATGATGAGAAGGCTTCTGCCGACCCCAAAAAGTTGATGACACAATAGATATTTTAGTACAAGATTGCTCGCTTCGTTCCCGAGCTATTGAGTTATGTGATCAAACCATAAAGAAATGAGTCTGAAGATCTAGGCAACGACATCGTAACTGCACTAAATGGATGAATATCCGTGCAATTTGGCTATCTCAGAGGCATGGCCATAGCTTTGATCTTGTTTATCGAACCTCGAACGAGTCAATATTAGCTCGCCCCTTACCCACCCGTAGCCTTCCGTTCTCTCTCCTTCTTTCTCTCCTGCCTGGTGGGGCGAATAGCATTCCAAGAAGTCGACATTCTTTTCCATTCAATCTTTCCTCCAGCCCAGCTACACATTGACCTTCCTCCGTGAATTCCATATCTGTCTCGCCTGCGAATCCTTATCCCTATCTCTTTGTTGATGAATCGCATATCTCCCCTTCATTTGTTCTCTCTGAAAACGAAAGGTCGGTCTTTCTTTTTTGAGTTCACAGAGGAGTGGAGGAGTTTTTCTTCGGGGTGGTGGAAAAAGATCGTGAAATGGCAATGATTTTTGTGAGAAATGGAAATTGAGTCAGATCCGCCCTTCTCGGTGGTCGTTAGCAGCTACTCTTTCAAATCCATTCCCGCTGCTGCTGTCGTCAACGGTAGAACAGAACTCCTCGGGCATCCGTCCATTCTTGCTTCTGGAGTTCAGGACTGAGTCTCGTAGACCGATTTCATGTAGTACCCGTTTCAATCGTCTAATGATCAAACTTCATCCTCCGCTCGTCTAACTGGTCAACTTGTTTGCTTTCCATGGTTTCCGCGGAGTCTAGAAAAGTACCTTAGGTCAAGTTTGGGATAAGTGCCTACAGGGAGACATACCTCTTATCAATGGACGTCTAGGTTGTAGTTTAGAGGGAGGAGGTCAAATTTCAGTTGCAATTCGACTTTGTTTTGTGAAGTTCTTTCATTGGAATTCGACAGAACATAAAAGGAATCACGCTCTGTAGGATTTGAACCTACGACATCGGGTTTTGGAGACCCGCGTTCTACCGAGCTGAACTAAGAGCGCTTTCTTATCACAGTAGATACGATTGTCAAGAAAAGGATTTTTTGACCCCCGAGGGGTCTTGCGTACATAGAGTATGTCAAAATGAAAGATGATGTCCAATTTGAACCGATCTTACTCAATGAATCTCTCGTCACTGTGCATAGGAGAAAGAATAGGTAGGGATGACAACCCGTGACATTTTGTACCCAAAACAAACGCGCTACCAAGCTGCGCTACATCCCTTTTCCAAATTGTTGTACAGTGTCATTGTACAAAATCCATGTCTTGTTTTCCACATCCTTCTTTTCTCCTCCATACCATATATATAGACAAAAATCTTTGTATCATTCACTCTATTCTTTCACAAATGGATCCGAACAGAAATCTTTGGATCTGATCCCAATTCAGTTTCATTTGTATAGATACGATACCTGTACAAATGAACATATATGTTCAAGGAATCTCCATTATGGAATCATTCATTCATAGTCCATATCTAGCGCCTAACATTGACAAAGAAAGTCTTCTTTTAGAAGATCTAAGAAATTCAGAGACTAGGTCAAATTTTTTCAGACTTTGTGAGTTCCTTTTTTTTCAAGTCCAAAACTAGGATGATGCACGGAAAATGGTCGGGATAGCTCAGTTGGTAGAGCAGAGGACTGAAAAATCCTCGTGTCACCAGTTCAAATCTGGTTCCTAACACGTGAATAATGTATCGGATAGATATTCATACCTCATACAAATGAATCGAGACGGATCGGGATACATATTCGTGAAGAGTCTAGAGCACGATACATACTTATTCATCTAGGTGTATATATAGATATACCTCCCTCCCTTTTTTGAGATTGGTAAAAAAGAGATGTATGGTCAATAAAAAAACTCTCGTCTTTTTATCTTCCTCAACAAAAAAAACTCGAGCAAACAGAGTTGCGTAGCAGATTCAGAATCAGAATTGTCACCAGGGTTCTATACCCGATTCATAACACTAGCATGCAGCCGATCCTAGATAAATAACTCTAATAAAGCGTGCAGTGAGGAATCTTTATAGGTAGGTAGCCAGTCTTTCACTTCTGCCTCTCCACTCCCATGCCTTTCTTGGTCGGACCAACCCAACCGGCGATTTCCGACAAGTCTTTCTTCATTTTGAGAGCAAGACGCGGAACCAAAATCTAACGCCTCTTTATGGATAACCCAATCCATTTTCCAATATATTTGGGAGACTTTTCCCAAGAAATGGGTACATAAAATGAAAAGATCGAAACATGGGAATAGATCTGATACCAAGACTGACTACACATTTCCATTGTTGTGCTTTCTCAAATTGCATACCTATACACGGGTTCAAATTTCGATCGATATTTGCGGAGTTGATCATCCCTCTCGAAAACGAAGATTTTCAGTTGTCCATAATTTACTGAGTACTCGGTATAACTCACACATTCGTGTACAAACAAGTGCAGACGAAGTCACACGAATATCTTCGGTAGTCGGTCCATTTCCATTAGCCGGCTGGTGGGAGCGAGAAGTATGGGATATGTCTGGTGTTTCTTCCATCAATCATTCAGATTTACGCCGTATATCAACAGATCATGGTTTCGAAGGTCATCCATTACGAAAAGACTTTCCTCTAAGTGAATATGTGGAAGTACGCTATGATGATCCAGAGAAAGGTGTAGTTTCTGAACCCATTGAGGTGGCCCAAGAATTTTGCTATTTTGATTCTGCTAGTCCTTGGGAACAGCGTAGCGACGGATAATTCAGAATCAGAATAGGTCCAGTCCAGGGGACAGAAATAGGAAATGCTATTTGCTTCTGAATGAAGAAGAATAACTTCTATGAAATGAAAGAGGATATTAGAAAAGTTTGGAGAGAGTAAATTTATTTGGGGTAGATTTTATGGAGGGTTTGAGAAGTGATTTATTGACGGGATTTATTTGTTTAGTGAAGAGATGGAGATGGTTTAGGGAAATTAGAATTTAGGGTTTAAAGTGAGAGGATTTTGGTTTGTTTAAGAGAGTGAAAGTCAAGAGCATACACTTAGATTTCTAGATGTAGATGATGAGGTTGTGAACTAAGGTTGACCCATTGCTAGTGGAGTGACTGAAATTTAAAGGCATCGAAGATTAGTCATAAATCTTTGACCTTCTTGTCTAATGCTTGCACGGTCCAACAACTCTAGTCCATCATGAATCACCATGCTCATTGTGAATCATGTAACTTATTCTATACTTCAAAGTCATGTATCATTATTTGTGTTATACGCTCATTACGTATGCAACATATATACCTCGGGGCATTCATGAGCAATTCACTCAGTTGCATATTGCATACACATTGCACAAACATTATTGCATTAACATCTAATCTTTCACATTTATTTTTAATTGCAAGAATCTAATTTCTTTAATAATCTTTTAATGTAGACTTATTGATCATTTTTTTCAAAATTTTAAAAATCTCACTAGTGGGCGTAATAATCACAAAAGTAAATCTATTAAATCAATATTTTCTAAGCAACCCAAGAAAATTGATGCCAATACTATCATCGCACTCCACTCAACATGACCACTCCCATTATCCTTCCCATAACCATCATAATCAAACGCTGATCTGGCGTGTATAAAGAGGTGTGGAAGTGTTGATCTCATTTTTAGTGAGGTTTAGTATTTCTTGTAGGAGTTAGGATCTAGCCTTAGGGGTCTTCCTGCGACTATCTTAGAACCTTAGAAGTGGGACCCGCCTCATCTTAGTTCGACCTACTTTCGTCCTCCTTTAGAGTTTCACGTGTGTGGTATCGACTTCTAGCACTTAGAAGGATGAAACTGACATGAGGAAACCCAAAAGGGATTCCTGTAGGACCTTTCCGAGCCTTAGGGTGACCTTCTGCACAATTCGCACTCCCGCACGCACAAGCTTTGCAATTCGGAGAGTCGACGCGTCTGATCGCCACAATTCGAATCGCTCGCACTATTATTTATCGAGGGCTCGAGTAAACCTTTTGAGACGATCGATCGCGGATCGAAATTTTGTGAAATTTGAATTTCGGCGCATTTTCGACTCGATTGTCAACGACGTCGTCCGAGCGACCCCGGATGACAAAATGGACTGCACCGGCGCGTCCGAAACGTCAATTTTGCCTACGNTAATGCAACTAATATTATGCATGGTCTGTACAATTCAGAGATTAGAAGTCAGCAATTAAGCCAATAGTTTACATTTTTTAAATGTAAACATTTAATACTAGAGTTAAATGCTAAATAATGATGAAATGATCGAAATGATAAAAGAATTTCATAAAGATTTTAGAATTACATAAAATCAGTGTGCTCAAGGAAATAATTTTCACAATTTCGATTATGAAATGCCATTTTGCTATCAAAATCAAGAGCACTAAATAAATCAAAATTAAAAAAAATATTGATGAAATAAAACAATGAATGAAATTATCGAAGTTGAGAAAAATCAGGCCTCAAACAGACAATGGGATGTCATTTGATGCAAAAAATATTAACGGATCCTTGGATCAAAGGATCTTGCCTCTAGGAGCTACTCACCACTTGCCAGTTTTATACTATTTCCTATTGTGAGTTTTATTTTCCCTGCTTATGTTGCATAAGCCTCCTGACCTCGAGTTTTATTTTGGATGGTTTGGTGCATTGGACAAATGCTTGAAGACATCCACGTTTATAGGATTGTCCAAACAAAGTTTGAATATATAACCACAAGAGAGAGATAGATTCAAAGATAATCAGTAGAATTTTCATTCGCTATTCAGAGAAGTCTGAGCGAAATGAATTTGATAAAAATCTTAATCGAGGAAAGGTATATTTGTTGAGATGATGAGAATGTAGCGTTTCTCAAAAATTATTTTTTTGAGGAAATACAAGGTTCTACGCCCACCCATAAAATTCATGTTCATCGGTTGTGTTCTAAAATTATCATTAAATCATAGTAAAAAATGAGGAATCAAGTGTTAAAATGCCTCATCTCCTAGAATATCCAACATAATATGATATATCCTAATGTATGAGTAGTGTCATTTTAGGTAATGACAATATTGATGATCACAAATTTCTTAACTAAAGCATTCTCAGCAACATTGTATTAAGTAAAATGTGCAGCTCATGGAAACTCAGTTTACTATGTAAATGTATAATTGAGTTACCACAAATGGTGCTTGTTGACCTCATTTTTAGTGAGGTCTAGTCTTTCTCTTAGGATTTAGGATCTAGCCTTAGGGATCTCCCTTCGACTATCTTAGAACCTTAGAAATGGGACCCACCTCATTTCAGTTCGACCTACTTCTGTCCTCTCTTGTGGTTTCGCGCGTGTGGTGTCAACTTCTAGCACCTAGAAGGGTGAAACCGGCATGAGGAAACCCAAAAGGACTTCTTATAGGACTCCAAGCCTTAGGAAAACATCGTCATGACCTTTTCGTCACATACACACACCAAATGCACAAAATTCACTGAGTTGCACCAAACCGGACTTCAATTAAGCCCGGAGGAGGGGTCAAAATGTGAACTTCTCCGAACGACCTCTGACGGCAAAACGGACTGCACCGGCACGTCCGGAGCGTCGAATTTGCCCAGGGAAGACACCCATTTTGTTATGTCGCCGCGCACAAATAAATCGCATAAGATTTAATATATATATATATATATATATATATATATATATATATATATATATATA
>JXCR01031175.1:89315-99800 GCA_002079205.1 Phalaenopsis hybrid cultivar | reverse complement strand
CATTAATCTAGTAGATGACATCCATGCAATCATTTTCATCAACTTAAATTTCACTCTTTATATCTTTTAATTTATCCAAATAATGTAGCAATCTAAAGATCAGTATAAGCCACATTTTCAAAGAGGCTGTGTGCTACGAATGTAAGGGCTATTTTAATCTTTAATTGACAGCTAGCAAAGTCTATAAATCTTGAATGCAATACAATGCATCATCAATAACAACCACAACAATAACAACATCGTCACAATTGTCCGTCCTAATTATTTTGGGCTGGCTTTATGAATTCTCTCATCAAAGAATCCCATTGAGAGCTATATGATGTTTAAAGTTTAATTTATGCATTTTTTCATAACTTCAAGCCAAGCCAATCAAATTCTCTTTCAATTCACATAATGCAAATTCTATCTCCCTACACCTTGATCAACCATATTTTTTTTTCCCTCCATTGTATATGCCCAAGCCACAAGTTTATTTCCAACATCTTATTCATGGATGGCTCGAAGAAATTTAGGNTTTATGAATTCTCTCATCAAAGAATCCCATTGAGAGCTATATGATGTTTAAAGTTTAATTTATGCATTTTTTCATAACTTCAAGCCAAGCCAATCAAATTCTCTTTCAATTCACATAATGCAAATTCTATCTCCCTACACCTTGATCAACCATATTTTTTTTTCCCTCCATTGTATATGCCCAAGCCACAAGTTTATTTCCAACATCTTATTCATGGATGGCTCGAAGAAATTTAGGTTGCCTCCATTGTGATCTGAAAATGTATAGATTTGAATTACAAAATATACCTCTCTATAGTGAAGGGAAAATATTATGTACACACCTTCCCATACCTCGTATTGCTTTAGTCATTAAAGCATCATGACATAGTTGTGCCGTTCTGCCACTATGCCCCTATAATTTTCAATGCTTCATGTCCAACAACATTTTAAGAGATTCGTTGACAAAGAAACCAAGTACCGCACTCAAAGCCAAAAACTTCATAAAATATCATCCATTCATAAATCTTTAAATTTATACATAATATTGAAAACTAACTCAACTCGACTTTGTCAGCATTAATTAATATTATACTTCACAAATATATTTGTCTTATTCTTGAAAAATAGTTCCTCTTCAAAACTCTCAATAATTTCTCAAAATATCATGTAAAATATTTTTTTGAAGTTAACAATTTTCAGCATGTTCCATATAAACTAGATGAAAGCATCTAGGTTAAATTTCTCAACCTCTAATTATTTTACATTTCTAGTTCTTTTGTTTTCAAGTACATAACACATATAGCATTGACTTTATTTCACTCTTTTAGAAATTCTTTGTACTTAATTTGATTCCTTTAGTTTCCTAGCAATTCTAATATGTGAATATGCCTCTACATTTTTTTGGATTCTTTTTTTTTTGGTTAATGATGCTTTCAATTTAATGATTTAGTGCACCTCTCCATTCAACTAAGTCTATGTCAATACATATTACTTCTAAACTCTATTGAAACTTGTTGCAATTTAATTTATGCAATTAACCATTAAATTCCACACTGCGCATGGTAAAAAAAAATGTTTGAATTGCACCCTCCAAAAAATTGACATCTCCTTAGATTTCAAGTTCAGCCACCTAAGCTTTTAAATTCCACCACCTAATCCTGAGTAACAGTTTCTTTTAATTTTTTTATTCTAAGAAATACATCTATAAATATAACTATATATTGTATGACCAAACTTCCTTTTGGCATTATCATAGAATTTTTGCAAAAGAAAATAAAGCTTCTCTTCTTCATAGAAAATTATCTGTGGAACTTTGTTGACTCAATTTTTTAACGCAATTGCATGATATTCTCATTCTTTATTAGTATAAATTTACTAAAGCCTGATTGTATGCTACTCCTAATTCAATGACGACANCTTTGTTGACTCAATTTTTTAACGCAATTGCATGATATTCTCATTCTTTATTAGTATAAATTTACTAAAGCCAGATTGTATGCTACTCCTAATTCAATGACGACAACTTCATCAAATCTCTATCTTCTATCACATCACCACAATATCAAGAACTTACAAATCCATTTAAATCAAGAAAAATTATCCTCTTTTCCCTAGTTATAAGTTGTAGTAATCATACATCTCTTCACAAATTATTTTTTCAAATCACCTAATTGAGCATCTAGAGCATGAAATTATTGCATTTCCTTCACTTTTCGTTAATTTAATAGTAATCAAATATCACTAACTTCATTCACCTCCATAAACTTATATTTTATTTATCTATCTTCCAATAGAATTATTCCTATTTTGATAGTTGGAGTAAGGTAAATGATGTTCTATCTTCAATAACCTACAAATAGTGTAATTAAAGGTGTTAAGCAGCCTTAAGGTGACATTATTGCTTGATCCCTGATGTACTTACTAGAGTGAGCGAGATCATGCCAAGAGAAAATACATTATTTTAATTATAAGATATAATTTAGGATGGAGTGATATAATAATCATTACATTTAACTATTAAAATATGTTATTTCAATTTTTTTATCATTTCAAATTTTGTGTCATTTCAAACACCAAAACAATAAATAAAAAACTTGACAAATAGGTTGTCTAAAATAAAGAACCACAAGGCCTAAAAGTTACGTTTCAAGTTTAGAAAAGTAATTAGAAATCTAAGTTAGTAGCTTCCATAGTTTATGGTTAACNTATCACTAACTTCATTCACCTCCATAAACTTATATTTTATTTATCTATCTTCCAATAGAATTATTCCTATTTTGATAGTTGGAGTAAGGTAAATGATGTTCTACCATCAATAACCTACAAATAGTGTAATTAAAGGTGTTAAGCAGCCTTAAGGTGACATGATTGCTTGATCCCTGATGTACTTACTAGAGTGAGTGAGATCATGCCAAGAGAAAATAAATTATTTTAATTATAAGATATAATTTAGGATAGAGTAATATAATAATCATTACATTTAAGTATTAAAATATGTTATTTCAATTTTTTTTATCATTTCAAATTTTGTGTCATTTAAACACCAAAACAATAAATAAAAAACTTGACAAATAGGTTGTCTAAAATAAAGAACCACAAGGCCTAAAAGTTACGTTTCAAGTTTAGAAAAGTAATTAGAAATCTAAGTTAGTAGCTTCCATAGTTTGTGGTTAACCTAATATTCACTACTATTGATTTAATCTTCTTCATTACACATCCCCGCATACCCATCATTAAAATTATAACTCTCCATCTCATAATATGGCTGTTTATAATTTAAATAAATAATTAAAAAGTTTGCATCATAGAGATGAGTACCTATGCTTCTAGCACACCACAACAAGGCACCCGCCTATGTGGTGCCTTAGTATAGACAAGCACCTCAATGATGATGCCCGTTTGAGAAGAGTTACGCACTAGAGACACACCTCGCTCCTAGGCACACACTCACCTTCGATAATAATGCTTACAACCCTTCCTAATATATTCGGATTACTCCATTTTGCATTACTTTATTGAAAACATGTGATATTTACTTTTCTTATAAGCACTTTGTTAGNTTATGAATTCTCTCATCAAAGAATCCCATTGAGAGCTATATGATGTTTAAAGTTTAATTTATGCANTTATGAATTCTCTCATCAAAGAATCCCATTGAGAGCTATATGATGTTTAAAGTTTAATTTATGCATTTTTTTTCATAACTTCAAGCCAAGCCAATCAAATTCTCTTTCAGTTCACATAATGCAAATTCTATCTCCCTACACCTTGACCAACCGTATTANATAACTTCAAGCCAAGCCAATCAAATTCTCTTTCAGTTCACATAATGCAAATTCTATCTCCCTACACCTTGATCAACCGTATTTTTTTTTCCCTCCATTGTATATTCCCAAGCCACAAGTTTATTTCCAACATCTTATTCATGGATGGCTCGAAGCNATTGTATATGCCCAAGCCACAAGTTTATTTCCAACATCTTATTCATGGATGGCTCGAAGAAATTTAGGTTGCGTCCATTGTGATCTGAAAATGTATAGATTTGAATTACAAAATATACCTCTCGATAGTGAAGGGAAAATATTATGTACATCACCGCCTTCCCATACCTCATATTGTTTTAGTCATTAAAGCATCATGACATAGTTGTGCCGTTCTGCCACTATGCCCCTATAATTTTCAATGTTTCATGTCCAACAACAATTTAAGAGATTCGTTGACAAAGAAACCAAGTACCANAAGCATCATGACATAGTTGTGCCGTTCTGCCACTATGCCCCTATAATTTTCAATGTTTCATGTCCAACAACATTTTAAGAGATTCGTTGACAAAGAAACCAAGTACCACACTCAACGCCAAAAACTTCATAAAATATCATCCATTCATAAATCTTTAAATTTATACATAATATTGAAAACTAACTCAACTCCACTTTGTCAGCATTAATTAATATTATACTTCACAAATATATTTGTCTTATTCTTCAAAAATAATTCCTCCTCAAAACTCTCAATAATTTCTCAAAATATCATGTAAAATATTTTTTTTGAAGTTAACAATTTTCAGCATGTTCCATATAAACTAGATGAAAGCATTTAGGTTAAATTTCTCAACCTCTAATTATTTTACATATCTAGTTCTTTTGTTTTCAAGTACATAACACATATAGCATTGACTTTGTTTCACTCTTTTAGAAATTCTTTGTACTTAATTTGATTCCTTTAGTTTCCTAGCAATTTTAATATGTGAATATGCCTCTATATTTTTTTGTTTCTTTTTTTTTTTTTTGTTAATGATGTTTTCAATTTAATGATTTAGTGCACCTCTCCATTCAACTAAGTCTATGTCAATACATATAATTACTTCTAAACTCTATTGAAACTTATTGCAATTTAATTTATGCAATTAACCATTAAATTCCACACTGCGCATGGTAAAAAAAATGTTTAAATTGCACCCTCCAAAAAATTGACATCTCCTTAAATTTTAAGTTCCGCCACCTAAGCTTTTAAATTCCACCACCTAATCCTGAGTAACAGTTTCTTTTAATTTTTTTATTCTAAGAAATACATCTATAAATATAACTATATATTGTATGACCAAACTTCCTTTTGGCATTATCATAGAATTTTTGCAAAAGAAAATAAAGCTTCTCTTCTTCATAGAAAATTATCTGTGGAACTTTGTTGACTCAAATTTTTAACGCAATTGCATGATATTCTCATTCTTTATTAGTATAAATTTACTAAAGCCGGATTGTATGCTACTCCTAATTCAATGACGACNTTTTAGAAATTCTTTGTACTTAATTTGATTCCTTTAGTTTCCTAGCAATTCTAATATGTGAATATGCCTCTATATTTTTTTGTTTCTTTTTTTTTTTGTTAATGATGCTTTCAATTTAATGATTTAGTGCACCTCTCCATTCAACTAAGTCTATGTCAATACATATAATTACTTCTAAACTCTATTGAAACTTATTGCAATTTAATTTATGCAATTAACCATTAAATTCCACACTGCGCATGGTAAAAAAAATGTTTAAATTGCACCCTCCAAAAAATTGACATCTCCTTAAATTTTAAGTTCCGCCACCTAAGGNATTATGCTAATCTTTCATTGTGTTCCTGAGGTTATATTACAAGAACCGGTATTTTGTTATCTTGTTTCAAAATATAACAGTTGTATAAAAAAGGTAGGTCACTCAAGCAAAGCTATTTTCAGCTCTTATACCTATGCCCTAAAGATATAGGTCAAATTTAGTACAGTCGGCAAAAAAGTAAGCATGAATATGAATGGCCTATTTCACCAAAAGCCAAAGGAAAAAATAGTTGAAGGCTTTGCCTAAGTGAATCTTCCATATCACTAAGCACCACAGTCCTGCAACAATCATATTCAAATAGGAAAAACTCTGCATAAAAGCACACAATAGACCTTAAGAATCTGGGCAAAAAAGATACAAAGAACATGTATTAAGATAAGGTCTTTTACCATAAGTTGATCAAACATTTTTCAAGCTTTCTGATTCATATGGCTACAAAATCAAATTAAGCTTGCAAAGAAAAAAAAACAAATGCTCGAAAGAGTAAAGGGAAGGGTTTATCATATCTTTGTGTTTTCATCAATCTCTCCCACTCTTAAGGCCAAAAAGACATAAAAAATGGAATATCATCTCAGCCATGCAAATTTTAAAATCACATGCTATACATACATAGTGATCATTTCTAACCCTCGACATAAAAAGCTGCAAATTAATTTGATAAATTAAGCAAATANCTTACAAACTTTAAGAATTTCATCACAACTTTTTGCACAAACTTAATCTCTTTAAAAACCATCAGATTAATTCCAATGATACTTCTGTGAGATTTCAATTTAAAAGAGCCTTATAAAGATCCTCATATTGCTTCTCCATATATTTCAATTAATGATCTTAGCATAAAAATAACTGCAATTTAGAACTTTCTAGCAAAAAACAAATCAATAGTAATGCTTTACCCACCTAAAAATCCAACATAATTCAACACATAAAAAAAAAAATCAATTATTCAAATTCATAGCAAACACATTACACTATGCACATGTTCTTTTTCTTATGTCAATATGTTGAATTGAGGTTGAACTTCATAATGAATAAAGCATTACTTCCAAATCAATATAATATGATGCAACAATTGTTAAAGTATATATTCTATCAACTGCTTTTATAAAACCATTTTATAGCTGAAAATTTTGATTCACATATAATTATAACAAACTTGAGCCTCCTTAGTTCTTAATGTCAATACAAAGATATTTATTCTCCAATGAGTCTACAGTAAAATCTTAGCAACTAAAGATCTATTTTTTTTTATATATATAAAACAAGACTGACAAATTGAAGCAAAGACACTTGATAGTTATTTTTGCACAAATTTCAAGTAAAGGAAACCAAATTAAATGCATTTATTTTGCATGTTTTTTTTTCGCATTGCATATAAATACATGAAATAATCGCTTTATTCTGTAGAGTTACAATCAAAAGAATAACAGGTCACTTCTATTAACTGGTTTTTTAAGGAAATTTAATCCATAAAATTCTCATTTACAGGATCTCAAAATAGCATTTCATCTTCAATTAATATCTTCCTCATTGAATAAACTCTTTTTTCTTTTTCTAATAAATTTCACTTGAACAAACTCAATAGATCTCCTTATTCTTCCCTAAAGCTAATTTTGTATCTCTTTCTATCCTTGATGTGGTAGCAAGAATTCAAATCTTCAAATATAAAACCATGTCAAAAAGGATGCAACACATTATCAAACAAATTCAAACACTTCAAAGCATGAAGTGTAAGCTCCATGAATTTATATTTAAATATTACTTATAGTATTAAGATGGAAAACACTTCAAAAACTAATTTAAATAAAACAAATAATTTTAAAGATTCAAGTTTTACATGCTAAATATATGATAAAGAAAATAACTCAAGCACGNCTAGCAAAAAACAAATCAATAGTAATGCTTTACCCACCTAAAAATCCAACATAATTCAACACATAAAAAAAACAATTATTCAAATTCATAGCAAACACATTACACTATGCACATGTTCTTTTTCTTATGTCAATATGTTGAATTGAGGTTGAACTTCATAATGAATAAAGTATTACATGCTAAATATATGATAAGGAAAATAACTCAAGCACAAAATTATACTTCAACTGTATAATTTACCCATTACACTAACATGACTGGACGCATGTTTTACAGGGATAAATTAGAACAAAAGGAATCAGAACAGAAAAGTGGGAAATTTAAACCATTCAATTGTGTTGTGGATGTAAACATAGCCTAGCTCAAAGCAAAAAACNGACGCATGTTTTACAGGGATAAATTAGAACAAAAGGAATCAGAACAGAAAAGTGGGAAATTTAAACCATTCATGTGTGTTGTGGATGTAAACATCGCCTAGCTCAAAGCAAATGATAAATTTATGGCTACTTATGCTTTAGATTAAGATTTTGACCTTGAAAGGAGAGGAACCTCATAGTCTTCAACGTTATAAGCAAAGAATTCAAACACACTAAACCTCAATTCCATAGTCCCAGGCGGAGACACCATTATTTTCTAGGGCGGGCCAAATCACCAAATTTAGATTTTTTTTTAAGTATCGGGGCAACCGTCTCCCGAAGCCCTTTCGAAGGGCCCGGCCAAAGTGCCNTTTTTTTAAGTATCGGGGCAACCGTCTCCCGAAGCCCTTTCGAAGGGCCCGGCCAAAGTGCCAAAAAAAAAAAAAACAAACTTTTAGACTGGAGCTTTTAGGAACTATGAACAAGGGAACTGATATGTAAAAAGAAATCTCCCCGATTCATGGCTGACAATAACNGGAACTATGAACAAGGGAACTGATATGTAAAAAGAAATCTCCCCGATTCATGGCTGACAATAACAAAAAAAAAGGAACAACTATCTCCTATTCCCTGATAAGTAATGAGGCATGGCAAATCCAAATAAAGCAATAAGAAAAATTTAAGGAAAAAGGAAATAAAAGCAGTGATGCACAACTCAACGCACCTGTTCTCTTCCGAGTCAGGCAGTATTGAGTGGAACTTCCCCGGAACCGCAAGCCCCGCAACCATACAAAGAACCAATCCCAGAAGCAATTCAATCACGACCTAAATAAGACGGTATTAGCATAACACCAAAATCACAGATTCAATAGAGAAAAAAAAAATACTTGGATCCAAAAAAAACGTGCAAAAAAAGCAAAAAATAAGAAATTTTAGCAATGGGTATGTGATTACATTGGTGGGAGGACCGGAAAACTCCTCCTCCATGATCTTGAGCATGGCTCTATCTGAAACTCGGATCGAACAAATGGATTAGTGGGAGAATCAAAACCCTTGTTTTAAATTCGAAGAATTGGGAGAAGGGCTAGAGTTGAGCGTACACTGAATGGTTAAGTAAGCAGCATGGGCGAAGAGAAGACCCCCGAGAACGCCCACCATGACTCCGACACTCATATCTCCTCTCTACGTAGAGATCGCTGGCGAGGGAAGCAGGGTTTCGCAGAATGTTCAATCTCCAAGGAATTGGGATGAAGCTCAAAGGAATTAAAAGCGCAGCGCCGGCTGGAATTAGGATGTGTTGAGCTAATTTTAATGGGCTTAAATTACCTACTCGGGGAAATTATTTAAAACGGAAGATCAGAGATCCCAAATTACAATTTCTTGTTTTAATTTCTTATATCTTCATTTTTTTTTTTTTTTAATTGTTAGGGTTAGCATGGATTTTTAGTTTTTTATTTCACATAAAATTTTAGATGATCTATTTTCATTATAGGAAAATAAAACAAAATATATGTTTGGAAAATCTTAAGTTTCAAAAATTTGATTGAAAAATGATATCACTACAACAGCAGCTGCAACTTATTAAAAAATAGTGTGAAGTTATTAAAAATAATCTGATGTAAAAAACTACGGTGATTATTAATTTTTTTTTTAAAAGTCAAACTGTAGCTAGAAAGTAGTCACCGCACCTAAATAAGGCCACCTAAACAAAGCTAGTGGAAAAACGCAGATTTTAGCAACAACTTTTGAAAAAGCTATCAAATTGTAGTTTACACAAACAGACNGGATTTTTAGTTTTTTATTTCACATAAAATTTTAGATGATCTATTTTCATTATAGGAAAATAAAACAAAATAGATGTTTGAGAAAATCTTAAGTTTCAAAAATTTAATTGAAAAATGATATCACTAGAACAACAGCTGTAACTTATTAAAAAATAGTGTGAAGTTGTTAAAAATAATTAGATGTTAAAAAAACTACGGTGACTAGTAATTTTTTTTAAGTCAAACTGTAGCTAGAAAGTAGCCACCGCATCTAAACAAGACTGGTGGATAAACACAGATTTTAGCAGTAACTTTTTGAAAAAGCTATCAAAATGTAGTTTATTCAAACAGATAAAACTGTTATGACGCTTCAAATTGAGCCTAAATGTGCAAATGGTTTAAAGTTAACTTAATATAATATGTAATTTTTAAATTTTATTTTAAATTAATTAGATATCATGCTTATAACTAAATTCAAGAGACACCATAATAAAATTCAATTTTAGTCTATAAACGGTGCAAAAAACTAATCAAAGGTGTATANACACAGTCCAGCTCTGAGCCCCCACTTTCACCAATGTCTTACACCCAGTCCTGATCTTTCATATGTGGCTAAGTGTTTCGTTTGTTTTGATTTATACAACTCGCTTTTCTGACTTTCGTGCTGAGTTTTCTTGTCTTGTTTAGTTTACTTGCAAGTTTATTTAAATCCCTGCAAATTATATTGTGTTTTGTGAGTTAAACATGCAACAGGAATAACAGCAGCAGATACGTCACGTACGCAGGTACATTTTATTTGTTGTTGTTCCTTTATTTTATTGCAATTACTCTTGCTCTAACACATTATGCAGGTACTGAATACGATATCACTTTCAAAACAAAACATTTTTTTTT
>JXCR01031175.1:27740-59249 GCA_002079205.1 Phalaenopsis hybrid cultivar | reverse complement strand
TTATTTTATATTTCGAACAATAACGATTCGAACACGAACGAACGCATCACTGTTCGTGTTTGGTTCATTTAACTAACCGAACGAAAAAAATTTGTTCATGTTCGTCTCGTCTACTTATCGAACAAATCGAACACAAACTCATTGACGAACTGTTCGCGA
Organism: Phalaenopsis hybrid cultivar; assembly: GCA_002079205.1. Taxonomy (NCBI): domain Eukaryota; kingdom Viridiplantae; phylum Streptophyta; class Magnoliopsida; order Asparagales; family Orchidaceae; genus Phalaenopsis; species Phalaenopsis hybrid cultivar. The sequence goes on along the minus strand of JXCR01031175.1, from coordinate 59,090 downwards.
ACAACGAGCTTTTTTGACAGCCCTATTTTCATGCATACGTAAAAATTGAAGTTTAGGTGTTAGATATGTAAATGCATAACAACTGAGTGGTATGCATGTAAATCTTCCAAAAATATATATTATTTAGACAAAGTGCATGGTAAGAAGAATGGTGATATATAGGTGGCTACAACTTCAAATTCTTGTTGCAATGTGGTCAGAAGAAAAAAGTGCTTCAGAAAAAAGTATATAATAATACATTAATGATTATCATTCTATGGTCATGAAGAGTCATCTAAATTAGAGAAGAAAGAGAATTAGTTGGAGATATTTCATTTCACTGCCAATCATACTGAAGTAAAAAATAATAATATGCCAGTACAAATATGAAATTTACTTGAACAAAAGCTCAAAAAAATAATAAATAGCTACTAAGATCTTACTTTCCATCATGAATGGTGTTGATGGTTCTCACTTCTTCTAGTAGATGAGTCTCGGGATGTGTCAAAAAAGAAAACACTAACTATGGCAGTGAGAAATGTTGATAACGAGGGATAAGTTATTGACAGTTTCATTAGTAATAAATATATATACTTAACTATTGCAATTGCAGTTAAGAAAGTTCTTGAAACTATATTTGTCAAATGTTCATTGAGATTACATAAGATATATAGCTAAGCTATGATAAGGCATATAACATTCAAGGGATAGAATTATAGATTAAAGACATTCATTCTTAATGATAATCCTCAAGAATTTAATGTTCATTGTTTTTCTCATCAACTCCAATTATATTTAGTTAGTATAGTAAGGAATTATTAGCAATTGAAGTTATCTTTTTGAGCTTACATTAAGAATTATAAATACTATTGGAGTATCTTGTAAGACAAGTGTACTCTTAAAGCTATTTAACATGAAAGAACTTTAAAAATCTTCAAATTGAAGAGTTACGAAGTAGTCAAGGCTTGAATCAAGAGATTAGTTTGCAACAAGCTAGTGACACCTGTTCTCTGCATTTTTAGATTGTAATTAATCTCATAAAAGTTTATGCTTAATTGCTTACGTGATTAAAATGCTTGAAATTATCAAGGAGGAAGAGATTTATGATCAACAATCAGTTAAAGGTTGTGTGTTAATAGATGAAATAAAATATTTTGGCTTTGCCCTAATGATGCATTTATAATTAATATTTTGAATACTACAAATGAATTTTCACAATCCTTAAAAGAAAAATGACCCAGTCATCAAAGATACAATAAAATAGGAACATGGTTCCGAACAATGACTAAGGCTGTCAAAAAAGCTCGTTATTCGGGAACAGTTAGTATTCAGCTCGTTGGGGAGTTCGTGTTTGATTCGTTCGATAAGCAAACGAGACGAACACAAACAAATTTTTTTGTTCGGTTTATAAACGAACCAAACAAACAGTCATTTGTTTAATCGTGTTCGAATCGTTATTTGTTCAAAATATAAATTAATTAAAAATAATTATATATATATAATTTATCATATTTTAAAAATAATTATATACTATAAAATTTTATCGTACTTTAAAAAATTAAATCCTATAAATTATAATCTGATCTTCAAATTTGTCTCTTAGTTTATGTTAAATTCTATAATTTTGTATTCATCTTCAGGTTCATCTCTTACTTTAAATTTTCTTATATTTCTTTTAGATTTATTTAGTTTCTTCGAGTTAAACATAGTTTTTGAAAGTGAAATCTCACATATTGCCTTTAGATTTGAATTTTTTTATGGATGAAATATGATATTATGACTTTATTGTGAGCTGTGGTTCGACCATTTTGCATTCAAACAATTCGAACAATTCGAACATTTCAAACAATTTAAACATATTTCAAACAAATCAAACCGAACACGAATAGTAATTTCACGAACAATTTCAAACACAAGCCTATTTCAAATACACATAATTTCAAACGAACCAAACACGAACACGAGCTCTGTTCATTCGTGTTTGGTTCGTTTACACCCCTAACAATGACTATAAAAAATGAGGGAGAATAGATGAAGTGTAACATTTTTGTAATCTCTTTGAAATTAATGTTCCAGATACAAACTCCATATTCAAAATATTTTGAAAGTCAATATGAAGAGCTGAAGCCGTAAAAAACTTGCATCATTATTATACCGAGTTTTTTTTAATACTGCAATTGATATACAACTTCAAATAATAAATAATTGTTTCTCCTTTTCGTGTGGCATGCTTAAACCAAGTGTTGATTCCTTTTCTACTTTCGATAAAAAATTAATTTAGCTTGCAAAGTTATACCGAAAAATATTTCACAGTTTAGCTTGTATGGTTCTTTTATATCAGTTTTTCAATTACATTATTAATTTGCACACTAATAATGAATTCTTTGTAATTGGGAATGCTAATAAGAACTTGAAGTATTGAAATAGAAATCTGAGGCTGAAAATAAGGCGGATTTGATTCATTCACTCCTATATTAGGTATAAAAATTATTTAAGCGGCAGTGATATTATAGTTTATGAACGGTAAAACCTTTAATTATCAATTAGTGATTCTAGCTATACTATTTTTATACCATTTCCTGATGCCAACAAAACAGCTTCATTTTCAGTGTCATTAATCAACTAGAATTGCCTGTCCATAGCTACCCTCCACGTGATTAATGCTAGGCATTGTCAGCGCATCTCCAATGATCTTTAAGTTATAGAAGAAGCAGTCCAATGGTTTTCTTTACATATTTCTCATAAAAATCAAAATCAATTTAAGAACGTTAAAAAGTAAAGCAACTGAATAGTACTCCCAAGGGAAACCCAAGTTGCCGCAAACTTGGCATAAAAGGTTATTCGAGGAGCTGAATACTTGAAAATTGCACTCAAAAGCCAAACTTCCGATATATAATACTCACGATGTTAGTGACCCAAATAGGCTTAAGACTGATAATGTAGCTGTACACTCAAATGCTCTAAAAATTCTCTATGAAGACCTACATCGTGCCATATACAGGAAAATGGTGTATAAAAAATTTCAAGTTAAATGGAACCCTCGGTGAATAAAGGATTTTGATAGTGGCTTCTAGAGTTGAATAAGAAGACCAAGTTCAGGACATGTACCTATTATTAGCATGCTATCAACCACATGTTTGAGCNCGGGTACCGGTGAGTTCGCTGTTGGCATTCACTCAATTAAGGATTTTATATTTCAATTTTCTGTAGGGAGCACTTGAAATCTTATCAATTGTCCAAAAGTAATTCATGATTTTCTCCGTAGCTTCGGAAAAAGAAATTAGTTATGCGTGATTCATTCTGGTTGAAGCCATTAGAGACGTAGAACGAAACAAACAAATGATTATTTTAACGGTATGTTATAGCTTGAGTAATTTCTTTTTTTCTTTTTTTTCTTTTTTTTTATCTATTTTCGAACACCTGTAAGCATACTTGACCTGAAAACCTAAGCCGTAATTGGTCAACTTTGTATTCTGAAATCGACCTTAAAAACCTGGAAAGAGGCGTGTGGACCAAGTGAATGCATATTTGTTAGCTGATCTCTAACTAAATTATTGTCTATCACTAGTTTGCGATAATTTTTTGGCTATACGCTACTTTTAGGTTGTTGAACTGAATTTTTTTAGTGAGATAATTGGCTATGAAAAATAGTAAAACTTGTCCAATAATCTTAATAATTTCTCATTGAAGGATTTTCTATTTTCTCAGCTTTTTATACACAATTTTTCGGTATAGCAAATTAATAAGCAAATTTATGTTTAAAACCATGTTTTTTTTTTTTTTTGGAAGCGCATGTGTTGTGTGCAGGCTAATAAGTTCTACTGTCTCACATGATATTATGAAGTTTTGAGGTGTTTGAATTTTTGATGTAACAAGGAAATCAATAAAGAAAGCTTTAGCCACAACAGCACTCTATCACAGTTTTACAAATCTTTAAAATATGCATTTAGTAATTAATATTTTGTTCACATACAGCAAGGTAGTATCGCATAAATTATATGAAAATTGCTCAAATATCTTAAAAAATGGAAACTCATTTTTTAAAGATAAATTAAATTGTCTCAGCAGCAAACTTAGGTAGCAGCAAAAAAGCCTATTATAGAAAATTTTTATTTTGATTTATTTTCCTGACTCCTTTCTCATCTATTTTTTCTATTAGCTCACCATAGTTTTGACACACAAACCGAACTGTTGNAAGCCTATTATAGAAAATTTTTATTTTGATTTATTTTCCTAACTCCTTTCTCATCTATTTTTTCTATTAGCTTGTCATAGTTTTGACACACAAACCAAACTGTTAGAATTTTGGAGAAAGAAAAATTTCCTTAGAACTAGGAAAATTATTTTATCGTGCACAAAGTGGAGCAATTTTTTTTTAAAAGTGCAACATTTAAATGACNTCAAAAAGATGTCCTTTCTAAATTTAAAAGAAATCAAGTTTTGAAATGCACGAAGAACTTAAGTAAACATAAATAAGTGACCAATTAGTTCTTTAAATAGAAAAAAAATGCAATCATGGAAGAAGTATAAAGTATGGCGATAAAAAAAAGATGTAGTACATACAACAAAATAAGCAAACTAATATAAAATACTCACACAAACACACAACCAGCAAATGCTACTAACAGACTTTTATTTTCCTAGTACATCATTTTTTCTAGCACCCATGTAATTATTGAAACATGATATGCAATAGCTACATATAAAAAACCAAAACTTTGAACAAAGTATCACCAATACATGAGATTTGATTCCTAATATTTCGAGGTTACAAAAAATACATATGTATCATTTTTTTCTTTAAATAAGAAAAAAGCAAATAAAAAATGAACAATTACCCAATAAAATATAAAAATAATCATATAAAAATGTGGTTAAATTCTCAGACTACAAAAACACGCCACACAACTTTTAAAAGGACCTTAAACATTCTCAATAGCACATAGCTGACACATTCATTTTGTTTTACAATAATCAAAACCAAATGATTGTTTTTCATAACTCTCAGTGTCCTTTTTTCTTAAAAATTGATACCTTACTATTTTCTCCCTCCTAATAAAACATAAAAACCCAATTAGAAGCCCCAAACCAGAAGAAAAAGCTTATCCTTGACATCGGCATTAGAGTCACATTGCATCAAGTGTTTACCCTCCTACATAGGGTGACTATCCCTCTAACTATCGTTCCATCAAAGCCTTGACAGTTCAAGGATGTTGCCACCAGGCTTGCACCTATATCATTTATTCTTCATTGGAAGTGTCCATGCCTGGTACATTCAGCTCATTTACCTTTTAAATCCACAATTTTTCACCTACAAAAGCATCTCTATGAGTTATTAGATTGGCGTGATGGTTATCGAACAGTTTGCTCAAATTAAATTGAAGTGTAGTTTAGCTTTTCCTTGTTGATTCATAATGATTATCGTGCTTTAGATGTATGAATATTTAAAAACTATTTTCCTTTATAATTTTTGGCATTAACCTACAAAAGGTGTTTGCTTCTAAAATTGTTATTTTGCTTGCTGTCTTTTTCTAAATAAAGATAAACCTTTATACCATTCATTGCTTGGAATCAGGCTAAATTACCCTTATGCATAAGCATTAGACAGCCACAAACTATAGTGATGAGATTGGGACTTGACAACCTTTATTCTAATCCTTCATGCATGCTGTTCGAAAGACAAAAGATATCATGTTTCCTATAGTTTTAGAAGTCTTTTACCATTGGTTGTCAAAGGTCGACCATTCTGTCTTGGGATTTTAAAATATAACATAATTGATCGCTCATTTACAAAAACTTTATTGAATCCTTCAAAAGTGACAAGAAGAACAAATGAATGGGCACCAAATTGACCTTTCCTCTCATTTAAATGTTGCACTTTAAAAAAAAATTTGCTCCACTTTGTGCGNTTTTTTCCATGTTTTTTTTCATATAATTTGGGTTGGCGTGCTACCTCTGGCATTAATGTCTTTTAAAACAGGAACTTCTCGAAAAACATTGAATCTATGTTGTCAACATGATAATACTACATTTAATAATGCTATGAACATAGTGAGCTTTGATAGTCGTTATTATATGTTTTTGATTTACTGAAGGACTATATAAGATAACATATTGCTAAAGCTCTAAATTTTTTTTCTGATGTTTGTGTTAGGTTATTGCTGAGAGATTTTCTAGGAGTGATCTACCTGACATGGAGAAGAAAAAGTAAGTAGCCTAGTTATTTTGCACTTAAATCTAACCGATAAATAACCATCTCTTCTGTTGTTTATGTATTAATGAATTTGTCAAGGGTGGGTTTTATGAACATTTCCTTCTCTACTAGTTTATGTTTGTTAATTAAAATTGATGAAGCTTAAGTATGCAATGGCCAGTTGGGACAAAGCATGTACTACCCAATGGGAGCANAGTTAGGAAAATAAATCAAAATAAAAATTTTCTATAATAGGCTTTTTTGCTGCTACCTAAGTTTGCTGCTGATACAATTTAATTTATCTTTAAAAAATGAGTTTCCATTTTTTAAGATATCTGAGCAATTTTTATATAATTTATGCGATACTACCTTGCTGTATGTGAACAAACTATTAATTACTAAATGCATATTTTAAAGATTTGTAAAACTGTGAAAGAGTGCTGTTGTGGCTAGAGCTTTCTTTATTGATTTCCTTGTTACATCAAAAATTGAAGCACCTCAAAACTTCATAATATCATGTAAGACATAAAAACTTATTAGCTTACATGCAACACATGCGCTTCCAAAAAAAAAAAAAAACCATGGTTTTAAACATAAATTTGCTTATTGTTTTGCTATACTAAAATATTGTGTATAAAAAGCTGAGAAAGTAGAAAATCCGTCAATGCGAAATTATTAAGATTATTGGACAAGTTTTACTATTTTTCATAGCCAATTATTTTCAGTCCAACAACTTAAAAGTAGCATATAGCCAAATATTGTCGCAAACTAGTGATAGACAATAATTTAGTTAGAAATCAGCTACCAAATATGCATTCACTAGGTGCACACGCCTCTTTCCAGGTTTTTCAGGCCGATTTCAGAATACAAAGTTGACCAATTACGGCTTAGGTTTTCAGGTCAAGTATGCTTACAGGTGTTCGAAAATACATTAAAAAAAAAAAAGAAAAAAAGAAAAAAGAAAATTACTCAAGTTATAACATACCATTAAAATAATCATTTGTTTGTTTCGTTCTACATCTCTAATGGCTTCAACCAGAAACCCTAATGAAACACGCATGACTAATTTCTTTTTCCGCAAGCTAAGGAGGGAAAGCATGAATTACTTTTGGACAATTGATAAGATTTCAACTGCTCCCTACAGAAAATTGAAATATAAAATCCTTAATTGAGTGAATGCCAACAGCGAACTCACCGGCACCCGGTCAGGATATTTGGCAACGATCTGCTTGGACTCCTCAAATCTTTCCTCTGCAACCACATTAGCATTTCAATACTTTGAAATCCACCTGCCAAAACTGGAAACTGTGGATTAACAAGATAGATGACGAACCGAAGGAGTACTCTTCCTTGAACGATTTGATCTTCTTCATCCTCAACTGCCAAAGAAGTTAAGGTTGCTGCAGAGGAAAAGGAAAGAGATGAACGATCTCGTCGCCGGGGGTTGCGTCCTTGCGTTGGCCGTTTGCTTGCTGGCTGAATGCAGGGAACGAAAGAGAAGAAACCTCGTTATATCTATCTACAGGAGCACGAAATCAATTAATTTTTCTTTTAGGAAGATTTACATAAATGCCCCGCCAATTCTTACATTTTTACATGGGTAAAAGATAAACCATTGTTACATATTTTTACATATATTATTCTTATATTTAAAAGATAATATTATGTAAGAAGGTAGAACTTATTTTTTACATTTTGCATGTAATTTTTTTCTTACATGCAATTTTTTCTTACTTATTTTCTTACATTTTTACATATGTAAGAGACTATACTCAACAAATTATATTTTTTTCAAAGCATGGGTACATTGTTTTACTCGACAAACTTCATATTATGAGCTGATTCAAAAATAGTTTGTAGTACTTATTTATATATATCATGTATGGGTACATCCTCGATCTATGTATCAAGCTTTTTTCGTGTCTAGGGGATAGGGCTATCAAAAAAGCTCGTTATTCACGAATAATTCGTGTTCGGCTCGTTTAACACAAACAAATTTTTAAAGCTCGAATTATAAACGAGTCAAACACTAACAACTCATTGTTCGCTCGTGTTCGGCTCGTTTTAGNTTTGTAAAACTGTGATAGAGTGCTGTTGTGGCTAAAGCTTTCTTTATTGATTTCCTTGTTACATCAAAAATTGAAACACCTCAAAACTTCATAATATCATGTGAAACAGTAGAACTTGTTAGCCTGCATGCAACACATGCGCTTCCAAAAAAAAAAAACATGGTTTTAAACATAAATTTGCTTATTAATTTGCTATACTGAAAAATTGTGTATAATAAGCTGAGAAAATAGAAAATCCTTCAATGAGAAATTATTAAGATTATTGGACAAGTTTTACTATTTTTCATAGCCAATTATCTCACTAAAAAATTTCAGTTCAACAACTTAAAAGTAGCATATAGCCAAAAATTATCGCAAACTAGTGATAGACAATAATTTAGTTAGAAATCAGCTACCAAATATGCATTCACTTGGTGCACACACCTCTTTCCAGGTTTTTCAGGTCGATTTCAGAATACAAAGTTGACCAATTACGGCTTAGGTTTTCAGCTCAAGTATGCTTACAGGTGTTCGAAAATACATAAAAAAAAAAAAGAAAAAAGAAAAAAAGAAATTACTCAAGCTGTAACATACCATTAAAATAATCATTTGTTTGTTTCGTTCTACATCTCTAATGGCTTCAACCAGAAACCCTAATGAAACACGGATGGGTAAGCTAACCATGTTTAGTCTTTGTAGTATTAACCCAACCAATCATAAATAAAGCCGAATTTTACCCATTGTTATGGAGAAACTTATAACACAAAGAGGAAATTTTCCTTCTTATGCTTATAGGTATCAACGTAGATCTTGACCAATAATGAATATAGATCCATATACAAAATCTTATAAATTGAAGCCAACCAGCAAAAGACAAATTTAACTAGTTATGAATTCTCTCATAAAGCCTAGAACAGCCAAAGGAAAGAAGTTTTGAAGCTTTAATGACCCCTCCCAAGTATTTCCAAGGTAATGCTTTGAGAGATGAACCACAAAAATCACATAATTGATTCTCTAAGCCAAAATTCATTTATTTGAAAAAAATAGATTACAGATTTAGAATTGTAAGTATACAAATTAGTGTTATTAACAATTGAAAAAAGTAGAAGGGGAGAAACCCTTCATTTCATTATTCACAATGATTGAAAAATGAACATTTAATATTCAACATGTAATCCAATGAATGAATCTTGAAGGAAACCTTATCTCAAACAATCTATCAATAACAAATTGTTGATTTACACCATTAAAAGCCTTCTTTATGTCAATTTTAGTGCAAAAGTTTTCTTAGTAGAGACCAAATTGAAGCGAAAAAAGGATGTCCTTCGCAAAAATGATATTCTCTGCAATATCTCTACCTAGAAGCTTAGAAATGACTTTAAAAATAGTATCACCCAAAGATATAAGCCTAAAATAAGCAAAAGTATGACCTTAATTGTATTTAGAGATCAAAGTAATAACTATATGATTTATCCTTGAAAGGAAGTAAAACCATCAGATTCCAAAATTTTATTCTAATGAAGAAGAAATCATTTTTAACTTCAAAATTTAAAAAAAAAAATTAATAAAATAATAATGCACAACATTCTCGAGAGATATAATAACAAAAAAGCATCAACATTATTCCCAATACAAGAGTTATTAAGAAAAACAAAAAAGTAGGAAATTATTTCCTAAGAAATGTCTTCTTGAGTGTTAAAGCACACTCCATTGGCATGAATTTCTTCTATAAGATCTACATTTGAATATCTTTTATATATATATTTCAAAGGAATGATCGGAGGCTATTAGATAAGCCTCGACCACCCCTAATGCGCCTAACCCCTCGAGTACCAACCCCATTGGCAAGGGGGAATTTGAACCCTGGACCAGAGGGGACTTGTAACAAACAAAACAAATGCTCTACCAACTGATCTAGGAACGTGGAAATATGCAGTTGTCTATAGCAAGTAAATAGCTCTGACAGGTGTAGCAATACTTCTCTATTATTTTCTCTGAATGAAGACTTACAAAAACAAGGAATAAATAAATTAATCAAGCAGCATATAAAAAAAAAACAGTTCATTTATATTTCATTTTCTACAATTTAAAATGTTATATCGAATAAAGATCACCATGCTCATTACAAAAATATAAATTACGCATAATCTAAATGAAACAACAGACAAGGCTGGCGCAAAAGATGACAATTCTTTGGATATATTTTTAATTTAANATATTATATATATTTATGTCTAAATTTAAATCATAACACCTCATGTGGCAATGTGGTTAGTGCATTTTTTTTGTATAGATTTGATCCACGTTCAAATCTCACACTTTACATATATTTTTCTCAATTTAAGTTTAACGAACCATTTTCGAGCCGAACACGAATATTTTAATCGAGCAGAACACGAACACATTGTTCACGAGCCGATTTCGAACACGAGCTATTTCGAACGAGCCAAGCCTACAGCCCTACTAGGGGATATGCTTGACCTGACTACTATTATTGTTTTGGATGATCTTTATGGACCATGAAACCCCTCAATTAAAACAAACTTAACTCTTAAATTACGAGTTGTGCTGTAAAAAAAACTCAGTTTATGAATATCTCATGTTTGATTCATTCATTAAACAAGGGAGTCAAATGCAAATATTTTTTCAAGCTAAATTTATAATAGAGCTGAACATGAACAAATGTTTGTTCGTTCATATTTGACTTGTTTTGACTTGAAATAATTAAATAATTAAATAATAATACTTATTTATCTATTTCTATTAATTTTTTTTATATATGATTCCAAACTTGGCAGTTCATGACCACCACAATGTTTAGTCTTTGTAGTCTTAACCCAACCAATCATAAATAAAGTCGAATTTTACCCATTGTCATGGGGAAACATATTACACTAAGAGGAAATTTTCCTTCTTATGCTTCTAAGTATCAACGTAGATCTTGACCAATAATGAATATAGATCCATATAGAAAATCTTATAAATTGAAGCCAACCAGCAAAAGACAAATTTAAGTAGTTATGAATTCTCTCATAAAGCCTAGAACAGCCAAAGGAAAGAAGTTTTGAAGCTTTAATGACCCCTCCCAAGTATTTCCAAGGTAATGCTTTGAGAGATGAACCACAAAAATCACATAATTGATTCTCTAAGCCAAAATCCATTTATTTGAAAAAAATAGATTACAGATTTAGAATTGGAAGTATACAAATTAGTATATTAACAATTGAAAAAAGTAGAAGGGGAGAAGCCCTTCATTTCATTATTCACAATGATTGAAAAATGAACATTTAATATTCAACATGCAATCCAATGAATGAATCTTGAAGAAAACCTTATCTTAAACAATGTATCAATAACAAATTGTTGATTTACACCATTAAAAGCCTTCTTTATGTCAATTTTAGTGCAAAAGTTTTCTTAGTAGAGACCAAATTGAAGCGAAAAAAGGATGTCCTTCGCAAAAATGATATTCTCTGCAATATCTCTACCTAGAAGCTTAGAAATGACTTTAAAAATAGTATCACCCAAAGATATAAGCCTAAAATAAGCAAAAGTATGACCTTAATTGTATTTAGAGATCAAACTAATAACTATATGTCTATAGCAAGTAAATAGCAATACTTCTCTATTATTTTCTCTGAATGAAGACTTGCAAAAACAAGGAATAGATAAATTAATCAAGCAACATATCAAAAAAAAAAAAAAAAACAGTTCATTTATATTTGATTTTCTACAATTTAAAATGTTATGTCGAATAAAGATCACCATGCTCATTACAAAAACATAAATTACGCATAATCTAAATGAAACAACAGACAAGGCTGGCGCAAAAGATGATAATTCTTTGGATATATTACCAGGTCCCAACTCCCAAAGAAAAACAATCACATGGTCGATTTCCAACTCTAGAAGAAACTCATTTAAGCACGGCAGAATGCAGAATCAGGATTTCTCATTCAGAACTTGGTGCGAAGAAATCAATGATCTGTAAGCCTCTCCCAGCTACAGCAATTTGGTACCTTCCTCTGATCCAGATAAAAATATCAACAACCAATGATATACATTAGAATCAATAATAAAATGAAGAAAAATAGAGAAGTATTCGGAATGAGAAAATTCGCGAAATAATCCTTGGCTCATTGCAAGGGATCATTTTAGTCCTAGAGTCTATAAAAGTGCTAATTTAATCTTCATTTTTTTTTAATATGGACTAAAATTCAACCCCAATTTAAAAAGTTTAAAGACTAATATAGCATTTTTATAGACTCTAGGATTAATTGGGGGACTATTTTTTCTTTTTTCTCTATTTGGAATATTGGCTAGAAATCACCTACCTATCAAAGGTCAATACATCAAGTGATTCTGGCTCAGGAACACTGATGATCAAATGACAGTGTTCGATGAGCATTCCGCCCTGTCCAATCTGCCAGCATCGAATCCTTTGATCGAGACCCGTAGAAAAAATCCAAAGGCCATTTGTCCAAATACCTAGATTGAGAACAATAGAGTTGGAATAAAATAGAAGGCAAACCGAGGAGCAGGTCCTTATTCATTAAGCATGATTCTGTATGAATAAAACACTACGAACATAAGACAGAAACATAAGACAGAAATGAATAGGAATTTGGCTTTCATATAAATTATGCATTAAAATTAAATCCTAAAGCCAGTACCTTATACAAATATTATACAGAAAAGCTGTAATATTACGTGAATCAGATTCAGTATAATATGCTCAAGAAGTTCATATAACTAAAAAGTGCAGTCAATAAGGACATTTGATCAGTTAGTCAACCAATAATTTAGTTGGTGCAGGATCGAAAGCATCATTATTGGTGCAGGAAGAAAAGCTTGCTTGTGTTCAGATTATGTTTCCAGGAAGCATGAGAAATAGACAGGAGGCAAGCCACAGAAACCAGAGAGACAGAAATGAACCAAACATACAGTGGTGGATCGGATAAATTTTGACAGGGGATAGAGAGATTTGGTTGTGTGAGCAAGAGAGGCAGAAGTGTTAAAAAAAATTTATTAACTAACCAAACTCTCCTAATCTAAGCCTAACGTGTCTTTGTATAGAAAAGATCCTTCAGTGCATATATTAAAATAATGCGCATACAAAATAACATAAAGCCCAAACAACAAGTTAAAAGAAAGATGTCAATATCTTCATGCCATCAAAAATAAAGAGAACGGCAAAGGAAGATTAAGAAAAAATAAAGGTGCTGTTGTTGAGAGTTCTAATTTTGCTAGAGGATCAAAGGTTGTAAGTAGGGTTGTGAATGACCTGATCTCGAAATCTGATCAAAATTAAATATTATGGATAGAAGTCAAAAATTGGATCGAGTTGTTTGATTTTCAATCTAGTTCAAATTATAAAAATGAAAGCTCGAATGCTATTTTTTTGGCTTATCAGCCTGATCGATCCGGATCAAACAAAGGATCAATTCGGCTAGAACAAATGCTCGTTCCAGCTTGAAACACTACTCGAGAGAATGAGTTGGCTCAAAATCGAACAAATTACAAATTTACAATTGATAACTGTAAAATACAAAAATTAAATTACATATAAGTGATATAACGTAAGAATTGAGCTTAGAAAAAAAGCCCAAAAAAGAAATAGAACCCCCCTTTTTTTGGTTAAAAGAGACTAAAGATTTGCAAAGCCAAACATATACCATTTGTACAAATTATAAATTACAAATTTATAATTACTAACTATATAATACAAGAATTAAATTACACATAACTTAAAATATTGAAATCTTAATGTATTTCGTTTTCAAAAGCAAATTTCTTCAATACTACACAAAAGTAAAACTTGAAAAAAAAACAAGTCCTAAAAATGTTAGAATATTAGCAGAAAAAAATAAAATTAAAGAATGCTTATATCAGGATTCTGAACTAGAGCATATGACATACCTCAAATTTGTGAAAGAAGAAATAAAAATAAAGAATTCTTGCATTTATTAAAACTAGACAAATATAATGCTTCTAAAAATGAGGGAAGATATAAAAGAAAAATGAAAACTAAAACGTGAGCTCAGATAAAACACCAAGTTTCACAATGGATGGCACCGTCCAAGTCACTTCCAAATTCAAGTTATAAGAAGTTCAAGTCCAAGAAGTAGACATCTAAACTATAAGAAGTATCAACCAAAAATTAAAAAAATACATGTATCAGCAAAATTCAGGTTGAAAATAATAAACCCACGTGGATTTCAAATAAACCGAACTCCTATTAATTGATTGAACTATCGTTTGTTTGTTGGNTCCAAATTCAACTTAAGAAGTTCAAGTCCAAGAAGTAGACATCTAAACTATAAGGAGTATCAACCAAAAATTCAAAAAATACATATATCAGCAAAATTCAAGTTGAAAATAATAAACCCACCTGGATTTCAAATAAACCGAACACCTATTAATTGATTGAACTATCGTTTTTTTGTTGGCTATCATCACTGCTCTTAAACTTGAACAAAGTTGGCAAGGCCAAACTAGTAATATCCATACAAACAAAAAAAACATATCTGAGCAAACTATATTAATCTTTCATAAATTGAAAAAACCAATATGATCCGCCATAAAATACTATTGATAAATAATTTTCATCAGAATGATCTTCAGAGAAGGAAAATAAAACAACAACCATAAAAAAAAAAACCAAAGAGCCAAGCCAACNCATACAAACAAAAAAAACATATCTGAGCAAACTATATTAATCTTTCATAAATTGAAAAAACCAATATGATCCTCCATAAAATACTATTGAATAAATAATTTTCATCAGAATGATCTTCAGAGAAGGAAAATAAAACAACGACCATAAAAAAAAAACCAAAAAGCCAAGCCAAATAAACCAATGAGTCAACACTACCCACCAGCAATGTCAAAAAACAAAAACCAAACAGCTAGACCAAACAAACCAGCCAGTCAACACTATCAACATGAGAATCCCGGAAAAATCCAACCAGCCAAGCCGTGAAAACCAACTAGTCAACACTATCAGCCACAACCAAAGAACCACAGAGAAAACCAACTGGATAATTTAAAAAAGANAGTCAACACTATCAGCCACAACCAAAGAACCACAGAGAAAACCAACTGGATAATTTAAAAAAGAAAAAAAAACAATTAGCTAACACTATCAGTAAGAGACCCCAAAAAGCATAAAACAGACAACAGAAAATAGAAAAGAAGAAAACAGAGATTAGAAAATGCCTATTTAACCTCACAATGACATAACTACTAAGCCTCACAAGTACACAACACCCAAAAGAATCTAGTACAAGGTTCCAATTTATACAAATGGTCAGGCGGTTAAAAAATTCTCTCAAAATTTCCCAAGGCTATGCAGCCAACTCCATCCAAAGTTATCTGACAAGTTGGTGTGACTTAAAAGTATGGATTTAACTATGTATTATTATCTTACTGATCAATTGACACCCTAAAAAGAAAACAAAAAAGCATAAAACATAAAACACTCATTTATCCTCACAACACACTTATACACCAAAATTAAAGATAACCAGTTCAGTCTCTGTGGCTGTCTTACATCATTGATCCAAAAATATAATTGAATGCACAAAATATCCAACCATATCACCAAATGAGAAGCAAGTGTANCAAAGCTCACTATATTCATAGCATTATTAAATGTAGTATTATCATGTTGACAACATAGATTCAATGTTTTTTTCTAGAAGTCCCTGTTTTAAAAGCATTAATGCCAGAGGTAGCACGCCAACCCAAATTATATGAAAAAAAACATGGAAAAAAACAAATCAAACCACTCAAAATCATTTTGTGGGCTACTATATTATTACAATTATTTTCAAAAAGATGTCCTTTCTAAATTTAAAAGAAATCAAGTTTTGAAATGCATGAAGAACTTAAGTAAACATAACTAAGTGACCAATTAGTTCTTTAAATAGAACAAAAATGAAATCATGGAAGAAGCATAAAGTATGGCAATAAGAAAAATATGTAGTACATACAATAAAATAAGCAAACTAATATAAAATACACACACAAACACACAACCAGCAAATGCAACTAACAGACTTTTATTTTCCTAGTACATCATTTTTTCTAGCACCCATGTAATTATTGAAACATGATATGCAATAGCTACATATAAAAAACCAAAACTTTGAACAAAGTATCACCAATACATGAGATTTGATTGCTAACATTTCAAGGTTACAAAAAATACATATGTATCATTTTTTTCTTTAAATAAGAAAAAAGCAAACAAAAAATGAACAATTACCCAATAAAATATAAAAATAATCATATAAAACTGTGGTTAAGTTCTCAGACTACAAAAACACGTCCACACAACTTTTAAAAGGACCTTAAACATTCTCAATAGCACATAGCAGACACATTCATTTTTTTTACAATAATCAAACCAAATGATTGTTTTTCATAACTCTCAGTGTCCTTTTTTCTTAAAAATCGATACCTTGCTATTTTCTCCCTCCTAATAAAACATAAAAAACCAATTAGAAGCCCCAAACCAGAAGAAAAAGCTTATCCTTGACATCAGCATTAGACTCACATTGCATTAAGTGTTTATCCTCCTACATAGGGTGACTATCCCTCTAACTATCGTTCCATCAAAGCCTTGACACTTCAAGGATGTTGCCACCAGGCTTGCACCTATATCATTTATTCTTCATTGGAAGTGTCCATGCCTCGTACATTCAGCTCATTTACCTTTTAAATCCATAATTTTTCACCTACAAAAGCATCTCTATGAGTTATTAGATTGGCGTGATGGTTATTGAACAGTTTGCTCAAATTAAATTGAAGTGTAGTTTAGCTTTTCCTTGTTGATTCATAATGATTATCGTGCTTTAGATGTATGAATATTTAAAAACTATTTTCCTTTATAATTTTTGGCATTAACCTACAAAAGGTGTTTGCTTCTGAAATTGTTATTTTGCTTGCTGTCTTTTTCTAAATAAAGATAAACCTTTATACCATTCATTGCTTGGAATCAGGCTAAATTACCCTTATGCATAAGCATTAGACAGCCACAAACTATAGTGATGAGATTGGGACTTGACAACCTTTATTCTAATCCTTCATGCATGCTGTTCGAAAGACAAAAGATATCATGTTTCCTATAGTTTTAGAAGTCTTTTACCATTGGTTGTCAAAGGTGGACCATTCTGTCTTGGGATTTTAAAATATAACATAATTGATCGCTCATTTACAAAAACTTTATTGAATCCTTCAAAAGTGACAAGAAGAACAAATGAATGGGCACCAAATTGACCTTTCCTGTCATTTAAATGTTGCACTTTTAAAAAAAAATTGCTCCACTTTGTGCACGATAAAATAATTTTCCTAGTTCTAAGGAAATTTTTCTTTCTCCAAAATTCTAACAGTTTGGTTTGTGTGTCAAAACTATGGTAAGCTAATAGAAAAAATAGATGAGAAAGGAGTCAGGAAAATAAATCAAAATAAAAATTTTCTATAATAGGCTTTTTTGCTGCTACCTAAGTTTGCTGCTGAGACAATTTAATTTATCTTTAAAAAATGAGTTTCCATTTTTTAAGATATTTGAGCAATTTTCATATAATTTATGCGATACTACCTTGCTGTATGTGAACAAAATATTAATTACTAAATGCATATTTTAAAGATTTGTAAAACTGTGATAGAGTGCTGTTGTGGCTAAAGCTTTCTTTATTGATTTCCTTGTTACATCAAAAATTGAAACACCTCAAAACTTCATAATATCATGTGAAACAGTAGAACTTGTTAGCCTGCATGCAACACATGCGCTTCCAAAAAAAAAAAACATGGTTTTAAACATAAATTTGCTTATTAATTTGCTATACTGAAAAATTGTGTATAATAAGCTGAGAAAATAGAAAATCCTTCAATGAGAAATTATTAAGATTATTGGACAAGTTTTACTATTTTTCATAGCCAATTATCTCACTAAAAAATTTCAGTTCAACAACTTAAAAGTAGCATATAGCCAAAAATTATCGCAAACTAGTGATAGACAATAATTTAGTTAGAAATCAGCTACCAAATATGCATTCACTTGGTGCACACACCTCTTTCCAGGTTTTTCAGGTCGATTTCAGAATACAAAGTTGACCAATTACGGCTTAGGTTTTCAGCTCAAGTATGCTTACAGGTGTTCGAAAATACATAAAAAAAAAAAAGAAAAAAGAAAAAAAGAAATTACTCAAGCTGTAACATACCATTAAAATAATCATTTGTTTGTTTCGTTCTACATCTCTAATGGCTTCAACCAGAAACCCTAATGAAACACGGATGGGTAAGCTAACCATGTTTAGTCTTTGTAGTATTAACCCAACCAATCATAAATAAAGCCGAATTTTACCCATTGTTATGGAGAAACTTATAACACAAAGAGGAAATTTTCCTTCTTATGCTTATAGGTATCAACGTAGATCTTGACCAATAATGAATATAGATCCATATACAAAATCTTATAAATTGAAGCCAACCAGCAAAAGACAAATTTAACTAGTTATGAATTCTCTCATAAAGCCTAGAACAGCCAAAGGAAAGAAGTTTTGAAGCTTTAATGACCCCTCCCAAGTATTTCCAAGGTAATGCTTTGAGAGATGAACCACAAAAATCACATAATTGATTCTCTAAGCCAAAATTCATTTATTTGAAAAAAATAGATTACAGATTTAGAATTGTAAGTATACAAATTAGTGTTATTAACAATTGAAAAAAGTAGAAGGGGAGAAACCCTTCATTTCATTATTCACAATGATTGAAAAATGAACATTTAATATTCAACATGTAATCCAATGAATGAATCTTGAAGGAAACCTTATCTCAAACAATCTATCAATAACAAATTGTTGATTTACACCATTAAAAGCCTTCTTTATGTCAATTTTAGTGCAAAAGTTTTCTTAGTAGAGACCAAATTGAAGCGAAAAAAGGATGTCCTTCGCAAAAATGATATTCTCTGCAATATCTCTACCTAGAAGCTTAGAAATGACTTTAAAAATAGTATTACCCAAAGATATAAGCCTAAAATAAGCAAAAGTATGACCTTAATTGTATTTAGAGATCAAAGTAATAACTATATGATTTATCCTTGAAAGGAAGTAAAACCATCAGATTCCAAAATTTTATTCTAATGAAGAAGAAATCATTTTTAACTTCAAAATTTAAAAAAAAAAATTAATAAAATAATAATGCACAACATTCTCGAGAGATATAATAACAAAAAAGCATCAACATTATTCCCAATACAAGAGTTATTAAGAAAAACAAAAAAGTAGGAAATTATTTCCTAAGAAATGTCTTCTTGAGTGTTAAAGCACACTCCATTGGCATGAATTTCTTCTATAAGATCTACATTTGAATATCTTTTATATATATATTTCAAAGGAATGATCGGAGGCTATTAGATAAGCCTCGACCACCCCTAATGCGCCTAACCCCTCGAGTACCAACCCCATTGGCAAGGGGGAATTTGAACCCTGGACCAGAGGGGACTTGTAACAAACAAAACAAATGCTCTACCAACTGATCTAGGAACGTGGAAATATGCAGTTGTCTATAGCAAGTAAATAGCTCTGACAGGTGTAGCAATACTTCTCTATTATTTTCTCTGAATGAAGACTTACAAAAACAAGGAATAAATAAATTAATCAAGCAGCATATAAAAAAAA
Organism: Phalaenopsis hybrid cultivar; assembly: GCA_002079205.1. Lineage (NCBI taxonomy): Eukaryota > Viridiplantae > Streptophyta > Magnoliopsida > Asparagales > Orchidaceae > Phalaenopsis > Phalaenopsis hybrid cultivar. The sequence continues at coordinate 39,183 of JXCR01031175.1, read as the reverse complement.
AACAGTTCATTTATATTTCATTTTCTACAATTTAAAATGTTATATCGAATAAAGATCACCATGCTCATTACAAAAATATAAATTACGCATAATCTAAATGAAACAACAGACAAGGCTGGCGCAAAAGATGACAATTCTTTGGATATATTTTTAATTTAAATTACAAATAATTTCAAATAACTAACGAGAAGGAACCAAAGGAATACCAGGTCCCAACTCCCAAAGAAAAACAATCACATGGTCGATTTCCAACTCTAGAAGAAACTCATTTAAGCACGGCAGAATGCAGAATCAGGATTTCTCATTCAGAACTTGGTGCGAAGAAATCAATGATCTGTAAGCCTCTCCCAGCTACAGCAATTTGGTACCTTCCTCTGATCCAGATAAAAATATCAACAACCAATGATATACATTAGAATCAATAATAAAATGAAGAAAAATAGAGAAGTATTCGGAATGAGAAAATTCGCGAAATAATTCCTGGCTCATTGCAAGGGATCATTTTAGTCCTAGAGTCTATAAAAGTGCTAATTTAATCTTCATTTTTTTTTTAATATGGACTAAAATTCAACCCCAATTTAAAAAGTTTAAAGACTAATCTAGCTTTTTTATAGACTCTAGGATTAAAATGACCCCATGTAAGAAATCGGGGGACTATTTTTTCAGTTTTCTCTGTTCGGAATATTGGCTAGAAATCACCCACCTATCAATGGTCAATACATCAAGCGATTCTGGCTCAGGAACACTGATGATCAAATGACAGTGTTCGATGAGCATTCCGCCCTGTCCAATCTGCCAGCATCGAATCCTTTGATCGAGACCCGTAGAAAAAACCCAAAGGCCATTTGTCCAAATACCTAGATTGAGAGCAATAGAGTTGGAATAAAATAGAAGGCAAACAGAGGAGCAGGTCCTTATTCATTAAGCATGATTCTGTATGAAAAAAAGACTATTAACATAAGACAGAAACATAAGACAGAAATGGATAGGAATTTGGCTTTCATATAAATCATGCATTAAAATTAAATCCTAAAGCCAGTACCTTATACAAATATTATACAGAAAAGCTGTAATATTGTGTGAATCAGATTCAGTATAATATGCTCAAGAAGTTCATATAACTAAAAAGTGCAGTCAATACTCACCATAAAGACATTTGATCACTTAGTCAACCAATAATTTAATTGGTGCAGGATCGAAAGCATCATTATTGGTGCAGGAAGAAAAGCTTGTTTGTGTTCAGATTATGTTTCCAGGAAACATGAGATATAGATAGGAGGCAAGCCACGGAAACCAGAGAGACAGAAATGAACCAAACATACAGTGGTGGATCAGATAAATTTTGACAGGGGATAGAGAGATTTGGTTGTGTGAGCAAGAGAGGCAGAAGTGTTAAAAAAAAAATTAATAACTAACCAAACTCTCCTAATCTAAGCCTAACGTGTCCTTGTATAGAAAAGATCCTTCAGTGCATATATTAAAATAATGCGCATACAAAATAACATAAAGCCCAAACAACAAGTTAAAAGAAAGATGTCAATATCTTCATGCCATCAAAAATAAAGAGAACGGCAAAGGAAGATTAAGAAGAAATCAAAAGTGCTGTTGTTGAGAGTTCTAATTTTGCTAGAGGATCAAAGGTTGTAAGTAGGGTTGTGAATGACCTGATCTCGAAATCTGATCAAAATTAAATATTATGGATCGAAGTCAAAAATTGGATCGAGTTGTTTGATTTTCAATCTAGTTCAAATTATAAAAAAGAAAGCTCGAATGCTATTTTTTTGGTTTGTGAGCCTGATCGATCCGGATCAAAAAAGGATCAATTCGGCTGGAACAAATGCTCGTTCCAGCTTGAAACACTACTCAATCTGACTTGAAAAGGAGAATGAGTTGGCTCAAAATCGAACAAATTACAAATTTACAATTGATAACNAAGAAAGCTCGAATGCTATTTTTTTGGTTTGTGAGCCTGATCGATCCGGATCAAAAAAGGATCAATTCGGCTAGAACAAATGCTCGTTCCAGCTTGAAACACTACTCGATCTGACTTGAAAAGGAGAATGAGCTGGCTCAAAATCGAACAAATTACAAATTTACAATTGAAAAATATAAAATACAAAAATTAAATAACATATAAGTGATATAACGTAAGAATTGAGCTTAGAAAAAATACCCAAAAGAGAAATAGAACCCCCTTTTTTTGGTTAAAAGAGACTAAACAGTTGCAAAGCCAAGNTATAAAATACAAAAATTAAATAACATATAAGTGATATAACGTAAGAATTGAGCTTAGAAAAAATACCCAAAAAAGAAATAGAACCCCCTTTTTTTGGTTAAAAGAGACTAAACAGTTGCAAAGCCAAACAAATACCATTTGTACAAATTATAAATTACAAATTTATAATTACTAACTATAAAATACAAAAATTAAATTACACATAACTTAAAATATTGAAATAATGTAATTCGTTTTCAAAAGCAAATTTCTTTAATACTATACAAAAGTAAAACTTGANTGAAATAATGTAATTCGTTTTCAAAAGCAAATTTCTTTAATACTATACAAAAGTAAAACTTGAAAAAAAAAATAAGTCCTAAAAATGTTAGAATATCAGCAGAAAAAATAAAATTAAAGAATGCTTATATCAGGATTCTGGACTAGAGCATATGACATACCTCAAAGTTGTGAAAGAAGAAATAAAAATAAAGAATTCTTGCATTTATTAAAACTAGACAAATATAATGCTTCTAAAAATGAGGGAAGATATAAAAGAAAAATGAAAACTAAAACGTGAGCTCAGATAAAACACCAAGTTTCACAATGGATGGCACCGTCCAAGTCACTTCCAAATTCAACTTAAGAAGTTCAAGTCCAAGAAGTAGACATCTAAACTATAAGGAGTATCAACCAAAAATTAAAAAAATACATATATCAGCAAAATTCAAGTTGAAAATAATAAACCCACGTGGATTTCAAATAAACCGAACACCTATTAATTGATTGAACTATCGTTTTTTTGTTGGCTATCAATNAAAGAAGTGAGTGTACGCCTAATCTTACTTTATGCAAATGTATTAACCTTTCCACAGCGGCCACAAGCCCAAATGCGGTTGATTTACGGTGCATGAAGTGAGACTTATCATTGCAATGTCGTTCTACTTTACAGAGCATAAAGTACTCCATTTTTGTGTATCTCAAGAGACATACATCACATGCCTAATTCAGACATCATTAGACACGCACTCAATAGTAAATCCACATGCCTATAGTATGGACCAAAATGTTTCTCATGTCTCATTCACAAACCCAAAAATAATCCTACAAGAGCTTATCGTTTTTCATGACTCATTCATTCTATTTACTATTTAAATCCTCATATCACACATCCTTGGCAAAATAAAATCCACAGTCCATTCTTTATTGACTTCATCATATCGATATGAGCGATATGAGCAGCAGCCTTATGCTATAAGCCAACCACCTTTTACTTCAAAATAAAAGAAGTTCATTCTTCACACTAAACTAATCTCATTTCCCTTTATTTGTATAAATATTATTAAGAAGCTTCAACAAGAAGCCTTTATCCCATTAAGTGGGGTCAGCTACATGAATCGTTTTTCTCCATTGTATCTTATTGAGTGCATATTTCCATTTAATTCTAATAAATTAGGATAAGTTTTTATACAAAATGATCGGGCCTTTTTAGGCATACCTCTACCTTTTGAAACGTAAGTCAAATCTAAAACATTTACTCTCCCAACTGGATCCTCAAATGATTGATGTTTAAGGTGACCAAACCATCTAAGAGGGCTCTCTCTAATCTTGTCTAACACTAGAGCTACACCAATCCTTTCATAGATATATTCATTTCACATTTTATCTCTAAATGCAAAACCACTCATCCATCTAAGCAAATTCTCATCTCAGCAACAATTACCGTACTTTTATGCTTCTCTTTTATAGGCCAACATTATGCATCATAAAGCATTGCACATAATCTCATGAAATTTTCCTTTCAAGTCTAAATGGTACTTTTCTATCACACAAAAGGCATGAAGCATTCCTCCACTTATAACATTCAACTTGAGTTCTACTAAATACAATCTCATCTATATCACCATCACATTGAATGATAAACATGAGACATCTAAAATGTTCGCTCCTAATGATTTGATCACCCATTTTTACAACTCCGCTGCTAGATCAACTACTACTAAATTTACATTCCATTTACTAAAGTTTAGATCTACTCAAATGAAGGCATTTAGATACTCAAGTTCACCTCCATAATTCAAGTTTTTTCCTGAACCCTTTCTCTAACTTTATCCACAAGAATGATATCATAAGTGACAAGCATATATCAAGGTATATCTCCTATAAATATCCAGTAAGAGCTTCCATAAATAAAGCAAAAAAATGGGCTTACAGTTGATCCCTGATGTAATCCAACTGAACTAGGAAAATACTTGGTCAATCCTCCTTCTATTTGAACACAAATAATAGTTCTACTATAATATTAAATGACTTAAATATCAGTCATATTAACGTCTTTCTTTTCTAAGACCCTCCAAAGAACTTCCCTTGAAACCTTATCATAGCTTTTTTCTAAATAAAAAAAAACATATGTAGATCCTCCTTACTCCATTTTGTACTTTTCCATCAAAACTCTCAATAGATATATAGATTCCATAATAGACTTGCTCTGCATAAATCCAATCTAGTTTTGAGAAATATTTGTCACGTCTTAACATATGTTCAATTACTCTCTCCCATAATTTTAATGTATGACACATTAACTTAATTCATTTATAATTTGCACCCTTGTGCATCCCCTTTATTTTGACCAAAATACTCTTCCTCCACTCATACATATTTTTATTTTTTAAAATAATATTAAAAAGTTTAGTAATAAAAAAAAATTCTCAAATATCCTAGATATTTTCACACTTCTATTGGGATACCATCAAGTCCTACTATTTTTCGACCTTAATTTTTTTAAAACCTCGTCAACTTGTTTTTTACTAATGTGATGATAAAAAATATATATATATATTATTATTGACGATATTAAGATCACTAAAATCGGTTATATTTTTAAAACACCCACCTATGTTGAATGTTCTCATCTAACAAAAACACTTTTTGATTTTTATCTTTAATACAGTGTACTTGAATTAAATCTTTACTTTTTAATCTTTTCATTAAACTACAATTCTATAAATTTTTACAACTTTAACTTTGAAGCTCTTATCTATAATTACACATACAACATTTCTACTGTGACTCCTGCTTAAAAAATCAAAGTTTAAAATCAAATATATCATTCTCCGTAGTCTTTTTTATAGCCCATTTAGTTTCTTGATTGCATAAAAAATTTATCTTCTCATGAACCATAATATCTACAATTTCATGGCCATATCTTAATTTACCTGTGAGAGAAGCTTCTCTTTTTATGTTTGAAAAAAAAAATTGATCATCATAGCAAGCAAATCTGACAACCACAACCATGAGTCCATGACAACCCTAAAGAACATTCAACAATCCTTCATTCAACCCTAAAGAGAAAACGTTAATAAGAACATTCATGACAGATGACAACTCTAAAGAAAATAGAGCTCAATTTGAAAACACGACCATGAGTTAATGAAACCTCTAAAGAACATCCGTCAACTACAAAAAAATCAGAAAAATTGAGATTGTCAACCACAGCAAAATCACCATTGCAATAACAACCGACATAACATGGTTATAAACTTGGAGGAACATTGAACATTGAGCACCCTCTAAATAATAGCAATCAACAACAAAAAAATTATAATTATCTAAATATGTAAATAAAAGTAATCCTTCAATGGCAAATTTCACATCAGAGATAAAACAAAAGGTAAATTGAGAGGAGATGAGGTCGGAGAGAACATATAAACATTAAAACAAACCAAATTCCTTTCATTTTCTAACTAACAAAATCGGAGCTCAGGAAATTCTCTTGACACAAAACATGAAGCACCCCTTATATGCAAATTTTTCTTATTGTCGTTTGCCAATCCCAAACCGAGAGAACGTATAAACATTTACCATGACAAAGTAGAGAGCTAGAGATGCAACAGACGACAACTATCTTAGATGAAAAATGTAAGGTTGAGAGAAGGAAGTTATGAATAAACCCAAAAGAGAAGGTGAGGTCGAAGAGATAGAGATCAAAAAATGAGCAAACTACACCATCGAAAGTTTGTAGCCAGCTAGAACGCCGAAGTGGTGATTTAGTTCCTTACATAAGGTTAGAGACTTTGACAAGGGAAGACAGCAAAGACCCAACATAGACAACAATGCAAACAAAACAATGGGGAGCGGCTATGGCCTGTGAGAATGAAAAGGATTTAGGGTTGACGACATTAGCCCCCTAAGTGTTATTCACGTAATCACGTATCCACAGGATCGAGGCGCTGATATCCACCGTTCGTTTCTATCTTCATATAATTTTGATCCGATTAAAATGTCGATCAAGTTGATCTGATTCTGACTCAAAATTAGATCGAAAACAGTCTAATCCAAATGTTTGGCTCACAACTTGACTTGTTCTATTCGATCTGATCTTGATTCAAGCTCAAATTCGAATCGATTTTCAATCGATTAACAATCTTCGAGCTAGCTTCTCAGCCCTATTTGTAAGAAAATCAAAAAAACCTTTCCTTCTAGTTCAAATTAAAAAGTTGGCTAATGTGCCAGGGTTGAATCTACCATTATTCTTCGATAAAATTTTATAACACCGCATTTTTGTATGTTGGAAGAGGGAGAATTAATGAACAACACATCTTTATTGAATTGACACTTCAATAAAATATATATCTTTGTATATAAACAAAAGAAAAAAATATATAAAAAAATAATGAAAAGAAGAATATTGTAATAATGTCTTTTTAATAATAATAATAATAATAATATAAAAAACACTTTACCAATTTACGACACATGGGATGCAAGTGTCGTTTAAAAAATTCCCCTATCGTGTGAGTGCTTATCCCTCGTTTCCATCTAATTCGAACNGTCCCCTATCGTGTGAGTGTTTATCCCTCGTTTCCATCTAATTTGAACCCATCACACACGAGACGGATAGAGCGAGAGACAATGGAGAGGGAGAGAAGCATTTTAAGCTGAGGCAAGGAGCCAAAGCTNGTCCCCTATCGTGTGAGTGTTTATCCCTCGTTTCCATCTAATTTGAACCCATCACACACGAGACGGATAGAGAGAGAGACAATGGGAGAGGGAGAGAAGCATTCTAAGCTGAGGCAAGGAGCCAAAGCCGGCTGAGTCTAAAAGAAGAAGAAAAAAAAAAGTTGAGAGGAAGAAAAAGAGGGAGAAGGAGAAATCGAATGGCTTTATTGGTTACCGCGAGCAGCAGGCAAACAGAAGGCAAGCGGTTCCTTCAACTGAGCAGCTCAGCTGATCACCACGAGCAAGAGNAAAAAAAAAAGTTGAGAGGAAGAAAAAGAGGGAGAAGGAGAAATCGAATGGCTTTATTGGTTACGGCGAGCAGCAGGCAAACAGAAGGCAAGCGGTTCCTTCAACTGAGCAGCTCTGCTGATCACCACGAGCGNAATGGGAGAGGGAGAGAAGCATTCTAAGCTGAGGCAAGGAGCCAAAGCCGGCTGAGTCTAAAAGAAGAAGAAGCAAAAAAAAGTAGAGAGGAAGAAAAAGAGGGAGAAGGAGAAATCGAATGGCTTTATCGGTTACCGCGAGCGGCAGGCAGAGATGAGGCAAGTGGTTCCTTCAACTGAGCAGCTCTACTGATCACCACAAGCAAGAGATTGAGAGCATCAAGAGCTAGCTACAACATTTCCTGCGGGCGAGAAGCGCTCGTAAACTTAAGTCGAGGTTTTCGTGTTCTACCCGATCGAGAGGATATAGGATCGAGCGGCACGTGAAAGTATTCCTCATGCATTGTCAGAAAGTCCCTGTTAAGGGGAAGGGAAGAACAAGCGATTGTCCTTGAGCTCTAACCAAGCAGGGGGAGGAGGATAGTGTGTGGATTGTAGAAGACTCGACCGAGCCTTATTTTGCTCGGTTGGCATATTTAGGGTGAGGCGGGAAGAATTAAGGGCTTAAGGTAAGGTTTTAGGTAATTTAATTTAAATAAATGAAATTTCAAAAATATATATATTTATATTGNAGAGATTGAGAGCATCAAGAGCTAGCTACAACATTTCCTGCGGGCGAGAAGCGCTCGTAAGCTTAAGTCGAGGTTTCCGATGTCCTAACCGATCGAGAGGATATAGGATCGAGCGGCACGTGAAAGTATTCCTCATGCATTGTCAGAAAATCCCAGTTAAGGGGAAGGGAAGAACAAGCGATTGTCCTTGAGCTCTAACCAAGCAGGGGGAGGAGGATAGTGTGTGGATTGTAGAAGACTCGACCGAGCCTTATTTTGCTCGGTTGGCATATTTAGGGTGAGGCGGGAAGAATTAAGGGCTTAAGGTAAGGTTTTAGGTAATTTAACTTAAATAAATGAAATTTCAAAAAAATATATATTGTATGTCAATTAATTAAAATTGTGTAAGAATTATTTAAGGTGATTAGCGAGAAGGCCAAAGCAAGTGGGGAAGAATTCCAAGTATGAAGCCCAATTTGAATAATTGAAGTTCAAAGTTCATAATTAAGTAGTGCTAGACTACATTAAACATTTTAATAATGTTGCATGATAGAAAATAATCTATTTGTTAAATATGGTTAAATAAAAAATTTCAGTATTCCTATACATATATGTATATATCTTTATATACTTAAATAAATGAACTATGAAAATAATATTAGTAAAACTAAAATTAACAACAAAAGTTAAACATATTTAAATTGTGATTATAAGTGCAACTAAGAATTAGTTTAACCTAAGAAAAAAGGATAGCTTACTAAAAAAAAGATAGATAAATATGTATTTATTTTACAATAGTTCTGTGTATTTACAATTATTTTTACTATTTCTAAATTTTTTTTAAATATTAAAGTTTGAATTTTTTTTTTAAAAGTTAAATGCAAGAAAAAAATAAAATATAATATGCGCATGCATATGAGAGTCCCCGTCNTTTAAATTGTGATTATAAGTGCAACTAAGAATTAGTTTAACCTAAGAAAAAAGGATAGCTTACTAAAAAAAAAGATAGATAAATATGTATTTATTTTACAATAGTTCTATTTATTTACAATTATTTTTACTATTTCTAAATTTTTTTAAATATTAAAGTTTGAATTTTTTTTTTTAAAGTTAAATGCAAGAAAAAAATAAAATATAATATGCGCATGCATATGAGAGTCCCCGTGAATGATACTGGCAGAAGAATGAAATGTCCCCATGCGCGAAAATGAAAATGAAAATATTTGTCTACATTTATGGTGGGTTGGAAAATATTAAACATATATTTATTTTTTAAAATATATGTTTAGACGAAGAATCCCAATAATGAAAAATATAATAAAAATAAATGAAAATAAATGAAACTGTTTTTTTACTACACCTTTATAAAAATATTTAAAAAATTAGAATTGTTGTGATTTAGAAATATTTGCTCACTAAGAAATTTTAAATCAATCTTTTGTTGCTAACATTTTCTAGAAAAACTAATTTTAGGCTAGATGGACTCTAGAGAGTATGTACAAATGCCGAAGAGTGCAAACTGATAGGTACTAAATTTTAGTTTTTATTATGTCAGTTGTAAAAATTTAAAAATTTATACAAACTGGCTTAAACTTTAAATTTTACAAATAAAATGGTTCTTTTGTATTTTGGATTTCATTTTAATTAAGAAATGAAACAATTATGAAGTTTTCATCCGTTCGACCGACAGTTTCTGCTTTAGTAATTCCGAGTTCTCAGGCTGAGTCATAACAAATATCTNAGCAGAGTTTATCATTGGTGTATCAACCTGAAAGGAAAGGTAGTGCACTGCCTGGTCATCCCCACCACTTACAACACAATAAACTTGCCCTGGTTTGCCATTAGAATCCTTCATCTCTGACACATGAAGGCAATTGACGCCCGACTGGTGAACAGAACTGAGGACAAACAAAGGCAGAAGTTCTTGTCTTGCTAAAGAGGTCATAGAACGAGCATCAAGTGAAGAAGAGGAATCAGAACTTCTAGTATGGTGACTACCTATTTGATCCCGCACAAGATGGCTTTCCTGCTCACATGAGGATTCAGGAGTATTATTTTTGAAACTTAAGGCAGATGTGCCATCTCTAAGTTTGTTTTTGCCCATAGAATCTTTCATTTTATTCTCACTAGGTTGGTTGATCAAGTATCTCCACCATCGCCCACCCTGACTTCCTCTTCCTGTTCTAGGCCTTCTTTGACTGTCAATAAACAATTTAGGCTGATAATCCAAAAGAAGCTGCATAAAATTTTCCACTGTTTCAGTAAGATCCCAGAAAGAGATGCTGCCATCTGTAGAGCCACTAATAACAATATGCGCTACATGAGTTGAGTTATTACCTACAAAGATGTAAATTATAGTTATTTGAATAAAGCTAATGGAAGAAGTCATAAAACTTGCAGGACAGCCGAATCAAATTAAATGTTCCAAGAAGCATCACCAACTATGATGAAGAGATCACAAATAAGAAAAATAAAGGTGTAAATCAGTATTCTATAACTTACCCGGGCTGACTGTCTTCTACTTAAACTTTTAACTTCCTGGAAGATAATGAAATACAATCCATGAATTGAAACTCCTAAAGATTATGAAGAATATGCAAGAATTATGTACTTGAGAGGCTATTTATCAGGCCAAACTTTACCTCTAGTAATATCTTTCTTGTTTCTTAACCAAAACCATAAATTTTGATGAAATTCCTTATTTGGCATTTCATTCTAATTAAAGGCAACCCCTAGATTAGCCTATAATTAGGACCCAATACAAGGTACTGGAAGCTTGATCCTCCAAGCGATAGATAAGAGGCAGCTCTCAATCGCTAAATATCAATCCAGCTTTCTTACATTTCAACTGAACAAAATAGCAAACAAAGAATCCTTAGCATACTATACTCCAGCCCAGTATGTAATTGAATATGCCGAATAAAAGGAACCATTTCACCCTAAATGCACTTTAAATTTTCCTATCTTTCGTTTATAGGAAGATAGAGAATATATTTACTATTTACACATTTTAGTTGGTCCTGATACAACCTCGAAGTTTCTAGTTGGTATTCTAATCTGAAATTAATCCATATTGAGGCCAGCCAGGACTCTCTTCTAATTGGGTTCTATTTCATTATTTGCACTTCGTCCACGGTCAACTAGCACTCAGTTCAGTCATTAGCAAATTGAGCATCACAAACCAGTCAAACATGCTGTCCCGAGATAGCATTATTTGAAGCTCTCAAGTTTATGCATAATTCATTGCCATCTCTCTCTCTCTCTCTCTCTCTCTATATATATATATATATATATAT
>JXCR01031164.1:0-11993 GCA_002079205.1 Phalaenopsis hybrid cultivar | reverse complement strand
AATAATAATAATAATAATAATAATAATAAAATTATAAAATTATCTTCAACGATCATAAATACTTTAAAATTTTGCCAAATTTTAAAGCCATAAAAACCAATAATTTCTTCATATTAAAACCTAAACTTAGTATTAGGGTTTTCCAATGGTCTATTTTATGTTGGTCGACCCTATTAATGATCACAACCTTAATTCTTCTTATTAGTTTCAACCAAGGCATATGTCTCATACCTATTCCCCTTCAGAAAATTACCAAACATGACAAGCCCCATTACAAAACCTAACCACATACCTCACTAGACACTCGTCAGTTTTCTCGGACGAACTCATGAGCAGGGTTCCATATGAATTCGAGTGGACATGTTTGATGTGGCTATTTTTCAAAAGTAAGGCGAATTTGAATGCCCACCATTAAGAGAGGCATCTCAAGGATGACATTCCATCTATTTACATGTAGAACAAATAGGCCTCTATTGAACGTGAGAGCTACTCAATCCACACTAACAAAGCCCAAACAATTCTTCCTTCAGGCCTTAGAGATCTATCAAACAAGTCGTCCACAACATACATCTAACTCAACTGACCAGGAGACCTGGCAACCCATTGACAAACCAACTACATTACTTGAGTCCATGTCGGTATAAAGTTTATATTGCACCTGTAGTTATTTGTATTTTTAATAAATGTGTTGCTTCACTATCATGCTTGAGAATGAAATACCCAACCTATACATGTGTCCAAAACTTTGCCCTTTCTTCTCCTTTTCTATAATTATGTTCCCTTGAACCTCTTCTAATGGAAAGTTCCCCCTGCATTGCATCTCTTTTTAACTCATCACCCATCCTTCGAGTCAATAAATTTGAAGTGTTATAGGCAAATTGGGTTCTAGCAATACAAACAAACAAAATGAAACAAGATTCATGTATTAATTTAGCAAATCGCCAAAAAAAAAAATTTACTAAAATTTAATTGCTCGAAAAATGCATTAAATGGTATCAATTAATGAACTGAAAAGAAGTTATTCAAAGACAAAATCAATCTTTCTGAATGCCAAAACATAAATAAAAAAGAGGGGGAATACACCTCTTAGTTAACGGTAAACCTCCCAACCAAAAAAAAAAATAATAAGATTTACTGAGTGTGACCAAATGGCATATTTCCAAAACAAAAATATAATACACATATCCTGCTTTTGTTGAATTACCAAACCAAAATCAACCCATTTTAATTTTTTAATAATATGTTGAGTGTAGTGGACTTGCACCGCTCCCATTTGAGTAAAAGGCAACGACTTCAAAACATTTGGGGAGAGTGCATCAATTAACTAACACATAAGATTAACATATAACCCAATCACTGCATTTATTAGCTAAGACAACCTTGCCCTTCACAACAACCTTACCCTCAAGGTCGAGAGAAATATTTGCGTACATAAGATGTACGCAGCGCTGCGTATATCAGAGGTTATTCTGGGGGTACAGGGGAGTTATATTCGGGTTATACCGGAGGTTACAAGGGGGTATAACCCAGATATAACCCCATTATACCCCCTGAATAACCCCTGATGTATGCAGAGCTGCGTACATCTTATGTACGCAAATATTTTCCCAAGGTCGAGCAAACCAAGAAGAAAATGATGAAACTGCAAAATTGGAGCCAACAAAAGTGGAGGACAACATTTAGATAAAAAAAAAAGCAAATTTGGACGATCGCTAAGGCTTAGTACTTGGCACAGGGTTTTGAGGCAAATCTAGGGCCCGTTTTGGGCGGATTTTTTCTCGCAACGCGGCATCCCCCCTGTTTGATCGCGGCGGCCCCGACGAGCAGCAGAACGTGGGCAGTCAAATCCCTCCCATGGTCCGCTTTTACTACAAGCTTTCTCTTTTTACTTTTACATGTTTGCCCTTCTCCCGACCTTATTCACTCCGCCTTCACATTTTTTGTTCATTCACCATTTTCTGCAAAGTTTTGCACTCTGATCCTAATCCTCCATTGATAATAGCGAGCTTGTCTGAGTCGTACTCAATGAACGCTTCCCTTAATTTGTCATTCATCTTGCATTTTTCTTCTCATTAAACCATGAATTTCTGCTTCTGAAGTGTCAAAATTATGGTTGTGATAGTTCTGTTATAAACAATATTAGTAAACATGGGCAAGATGGTCATTTGTCCAGAAACAACTACCACACAACTATTTTCAATCAGCTGAAACAAACAGTTAATCAACATCCCCACAGCAGCTTCCTTGAGCAGTGCTGCTGCAACTGAAAAGTTGAGAAGCTGCAACTGCCCTAAACAGACCCTTTAAGAGTAGACAAATGAGAGGTAGATCTGGCGGGCGAGATGAGATGATGACGGTGATTCACGACTAGGAAAGAATAACTGAAGACTCCTTGCTAGACTTCAATAGCGAATGAACGCAGGATACATGAACACGAATAGATTTGTTACACTGGTTTGGGCATCTGAGCAATATAAATAGACCTACGAGATTGGAGATATGAGATAGAGAGTAAAACCTTTAAAATCTACTTGAACTTGACTATCATTGTCAATAAAGATTTGGAATACGCCACCAGCAGGACAGCGAAGTCGATGAGGGCAACATTATTAGCAACAAAACTAGCATAAATAAGATCTATTCAACAGAGATATATATACACACATGGCGTCGTCTTCCTCGCTTGGCTCTGCTAGGGTTTCGCCCGATGGCGAACCCTAGCAACAGTTACGGCTTCACTGGTTCCTCTCGGGCGTCTTCGCGCTCGATTACGTTCGTCTCCCTTGCTTCTTCACCGGCTCTGAGACGAGGCACATCTCATCGCTCGAGATTTCCAGGCTCTACGGCCGGCGTGTTCTGCGGCTCCATCTCGCGGGTACAGCTTGTGATTTCTGCATTCTCTGCGCTCATCCCATCTCACAACGTCCTCACTTTTTACGTGATTTTTTCCCTCGTCAGCTTTCTTCTCTGAACGCGACACCTATCTTTGAGGATGGCTTCGAACAAATCATTTGCAGCCCTTGTCGGTGTCCACGCCTCAGGCACACACATCAAAATCGTCATCTTTCTCTCATTCGTTTGAGTGGGTGGAGGACATCAAGAAACCTGGTAGGAAGAATGGGAAGTATGTCATCTATTTTACAGAAGCTGAATGTACTCAACATTCATCCTCCTGTCGTCTGGATTTGGTTGCGAAATTTTTATATGGTCATCCCAAAATGGAGCTCATTCGCAAAGAATTTGAACTTATGCATCTTGTTGGAGAATGAAAGTTGAACTATTAGATGCGAGACACATTCTTATTCAAATTAATAATGAAGAAGATTACATGCGCTTATTTGCTAGAAGAATAATATGGATTGATAACAGAGCAATGAAGATTCTGAAATGGTCTGTAAATTTTGACCCACAAACGAAACCGTCAATCATTTCGGTTTAGATTCGTCTCCCTGATCTGAAATTTCATTATTTTTCTCAAAAAGTATTGTATTATATTGTCTCAACTTATGGGAAACCACTCAAGACGGACATTCCTACTTTTAATCTGTCACGTCCTTCTGAAGCCAGAGTACTTGTTGAAAGAGACATCACCTCATTCGCTTCTGAGGAAATCTAATTGGACACACAACACCATAGATACTGGCAGAAGGCAGAGATTGAACATTTTTCGTTATATTGTTCGAACTGTCGTATGTTCAGACACTCCAGTTCTCAATGTCACCATCTACACCCCCAACTCAGACCAAAAAAGCAAACTGCTCCGCTAGAAGCTGTGATTCTATCTCCTCCTGATCAGCTCTCAGTTTTTGACACTATTGATCAACAGAATGATACCTCGGACTACGTGACTATCCCCGAGAGGCAATATGACAACTATTCAGACTCTAGTTGTAGCTCCCCCATCTTTAGAACCTCCTATCGTGGGGGAGAGAGAGTCTTCAGACCCCGTCTGCCCTAGAACCTATCACTAATAGTACAGGTGGAAATGTTTCTACTGCTTCACTACCACATCATCAGGTCCAAAAATATATTAATATTAGTCAGGCTCATGGGAATCAAGATGTGCAACGACCTACACCTGTCCAACCACCTTTCGAATCTACTGATCAGATGAGTCAATCATCGGATGAGGAATGATAGGTCTACACATCTAAGAGGAAGAAGAAGAATGAAGACATTTAAGCTCGAAAATCTAATGGATGATACTTTGGTTACTACGGGCAATAGTAATCACCTTACCAATTTGTTAGCCGGCTCACTTCCGAGAACTAGAGGCAGGAGGACTAAAATGAGACGACCCTAGCCCTTTTGTGCCCTTTTATAGCTTTTTGGTTTTTTACATTTATGTATCTTTGTTTTATCTGAATTTTGTGTTTTATCTAAATTTTGTGTGTGTTGTATTTGTATGAGTTAGACTTTCTTTTAGATCATCTCATATAACATTTCAGTATCTTTTCCGTATTAATATATTTGCCCTCGGGCTTTTTCTATAAAAAAAAAAGACCTATTCAACAGATCAAACAAATTACATGCATGTAAATAATTTTGATAGAAGATCCTTTAATGACATAAAAACCAAAGAATGAATACAGAACATATATTACAAAAGATTAATCTGCAAAGCAACGTTAGCTGCAAAAGTTTTCTGATTGAAATTCTACGATTACGAATTGGACAAACTTTGGACTAGCTGCAGATAGGGAAACAAACATTTTTTTTAGAAAGAGGTGCCCAAGCGAGTGTTGAGGGCTAGCACTTTTTCCATCTATCCCTTTGCATACTTTAATCTAATGCATGTCCACCAAAAACGGGCCGCGTACTTCTTACATCATAAACAAAAGAACTCTGAATACTGAAAAGAATGCAATATTTCACAATTACACTAGTAGATTTAGCATATTCCAACGCTGAGGAAAAACATCGTTGAAAGGATAGGCTAAGACAACGGAGGCAATGAAACCCCTTCAAGAGAAGAAGATTCTTCTGAAAGAGAGCCATTTCTAAAAATAAGAGCTACTTGACTGCCTAATCCTGGCCTCATTTTCAATCTACATCATTCACGTCACTGTGCATCACATTTATACACATAGAACAAGAACATATGAAAATTTAAAAAATAAAATACAAATAAAAATACCTCGATGAGGTGCCTATCTACAGATCCTTCCATTACCCCCAAAAGATCAGTGAGAATAGGAGCTTGGATCAGAGCTATACATATCAGTGGTGCATGTGTCCTCATTGGGAGCTGGTATCTCTTCTTTCCATTTCAGAATTTCTCTTGCATACCTAATAGCAGCATCCACAGAATCAGAGTCCAAACCATTTGAGAGGGTCACATAAAGCTTCCTTCTTGTGAGGGAATAGAAGAGCCTCTTGAACTTCACAGCTACATAGTGGAAGGCAGTTTGAGCTAATGTGGCACAATTATTGGCATTGCGACTTCTCTTGTTGGGATAGCGGCTAATCACTGGGTCAAAGTCATCAAACCAATCACAGGTGGTCAGTAGGGTATTTTCGATCATCTGCTCTAGCAGATCAAATTTGTTCAGTACAAGAAGAAAGTCCATTTCATGAAAAGTTGGATGAGACAGAAAGCTCTCAAACAGCTTCTTGTCCTCCATCATCTTGTTTGTGATTTCACCACCTTCAGTTTCATATACTTCGCCATAGTCGCTCAGGGCAATGCAGAAGATTACAAGCTGTACATCCTCAAACATATCAAGCCACTTCAAGTTCGTTCCCAAGCCTTTACTATGAAGCCTCATAAGTTGAAACCTGTGAAAAAACGCTGCTCATATTCAGTGTTTCAAAAAAAACATCCTCACCTATAGTTCGTTAACAAAGCAAGTGTAAAAGCTGAAAAATAACAAACTCTTCTGTCAGCTGTTAAATTTTGACCAAGGAAGTCCATGCATGCCTGTTTAAATAAGGAATCTTATCTTTCATTCTAGAACTGAGAAAGCAGCTTTGTAAAATTCATAGTGCAAAAGGTTCTATCAAATTGGAATAGATGGTCAGCTAATCCATTCAAGCAATAGCAAAATAAATCCCAACTAAAGCAGCTCATGACAGTAATTCACATGATTGAAAGAAGCGTTATAGTTAAGACCATATTTGGCACACAAGCACTGAGCATACATAGTGCCTACCTTAATGGTGCATCCTGCTCAGTAAACTCACTTCCACCGGAGTCTGACTGGGGGTAAAAGAATTCCATACAAGCTAATCCATTTGTTGATGCCATTCCCTCCGCATAAAGAATCTCCAATTTAGAAGGCTCATAGTCAACTCTGGATATTTCAACCACCTGAAGAAGTGTTGGTTGATAACCAAATAAAGCACAAAATAAACAACAATCTTTCCCGGGGACAAAATTCAATATAAAAACGATAAAAGATGCTGATTCAGTGAAAGATCGAAGCTGTCAATAAAGTTGAATCAAAATAGAAAATTATCTAATAATCAATTATGATTTTTTTAAAGGCACAAAATTAAAATCAATTTTAATTTATAGGTCACAGTCTAGTAATGACAAAAGAAGCCACTGTATTTCAAAATAAATAAAAAGTAAGCCGTAAAAATCAGATTCACCAATAAATATGAAGTGTATAGACAGTTTCACTGCCAAAACATATTTTAACTCCCAACAGCTCGCTCAGGCAAAAATGAAAAGTAAACGTTATGTAGACAATATTTGGCCTTGTTTGGTTATCTTCTCCTTATATAAAAATTTGTTTCAAAGATGTTTTTAAAAAAGAACAGTGTTTTAAAGTAAGGAGGAAAAAACAATTTGAGATAGCATATAAGTGGAGTTTCGTAGGAAACCATTTTATATTAGTATTAAAATCAAACGGATTTCTCTAAAACAGAAAGCAATATATAAGCTGTTTTAAATAAGGCCTTAAACCCAGAGGCTTGTGTTTCTCACACATGAAATGTCTGAGATGAGCCTACTTTAAAATCAATGGATGCGAGCATCTTTTGACCAATACTTAAATGTTATAGCACCAGAAAACTATATGATGTACTATTGATACCAACAATATATACAAACCCAAATATATTCCCCATTGGAAAAAAATAACAATAATAGTAATAATAATAACAACAACAACAATAACAATACTTAAATGCATTCATTATAAATGGAATGTCAAACTAGGTTCAATTACAAAAAAGTAGTACAAAAGAGTTAAGCTTTAGAATGATCATAAATGTGAATGCTTGAATGATGACAACCAAATGAAACCGAAGCAATCTTAGACCATATAATGGCATGAGTTTAAATTAAATTTGAGAAAACAATTTCATTTAATGATAAATAGACTGCAGATTGTCTATGATACGAACTCATCTAAACTGCCATGGTCAAAGCAAAAAAAAACCACCGTTACAATTAATTATCTACAGTTGAAATAGAAATAGAGAAAAGGGAAAGCAATCCTCTCTTAATTAACAAAAGCAGCACTTGTGCAAAAAAGCAAGGCTAGTACAAAAAGATGACTGCTCCAACATCATGATAACATAAACAAACCACAAAACTAATTATGTTGAAGCTACAGTAAGACGAAGAAATAAAACTTAATCCTTTTTAAATTATTTGTTGCTCAAGGCTTAAATAGAAATGAAACATAATATATAACCATAAATACTTAAACAATTAGCCATGCCCTTTAAGATTAAAGGCCATCAGGAGAAAACTAAAAATAAGTGTCATTAAGCTATATCACAATTGTCTTTTAAGGTAAACGCTATATCCTCTAATAAAATAAATACAATTTAATTATCTAATTTTGGGGTAATTAACTTCACAGATCTATCAGAGCTTTATCAGCAATAAGAGCTAAATGTAGAATCCCAGAAATCTGTGATCTACTACGATGGTTGTATAGAGTTTTAATGAGAAAAATGTAAGCTTCCAAAAAGTAGGAAAGTGCATTAGAAGATAAAAATTGAAGAGCTAATGTGCTGAGATATGGATTACTTCCACTCAAACTTTGATTCTCCTTCTGTGTTTAATTCTGAGGATTTTTCGCAGTAGACCTTCTAATTGATAATCCATAATTTGGAAAATNATAACCAAATAAAGCACAAAATAAACAACAATCTTTCCCGGGGACAAAATTCAATATAAAAACGATAAAAGATGCTGATTCAGTGAAAGATCGAAGCTGTCAATAAAGTTGAATCAAAATAGAAAATTATCTAATAATCAATTATGATTTTTTTAAAGGCACAAAATTAAAATCAATTTTAATTTATAGGTCACAGTCTAGTAATGACAAAAGAAGCCACTGTATTTCAAAATAAATAAAAAGTAAGCCGTAAAAATCAGATTCACCAATAAATATGAAGTGTATAGACAGTTTCACTGCCAAAACATATTTTAACTCCCAACAGCTCGCTCAGGCAAAAATGAAAAGTAAACGTTATGTAGACAATATTTGGCCTTGTTTGGTTATCTTCTCCTTATATAAAAATTTGTTTCAAAGATGTTTTTAAAAGAGAACAGTGTTTTAAAGTAAGGAGGAAAAAACAATTTGAGATAGCATATATNTGTAGACAATATTTGGCCTTGTTTGGTTATCTTCTCCTTATATAAAAATTTGTTTCAAAGATGTTTTTAAAAAAGAACAGTGTTTTAAAGTAAGGAGGAAAAAACAATTTGAGATAGCATATAAGTGGAGTTTCGTAGGAAACCATTTTATATTAGTATTAAAATCAAACGGATTTCTCTAAAACAGAAAGCAATATATAAGCTGTTTTAAATAAGGCCTTAAACCCAGAGGCTTGTGTTTCTCACACATGAAATGTCTGAGATGAGCCTACTTTAAAATCAATGGATGCGAGCATCTTTTGACCAATACTTAAATGTTATAGCACCAGAAAACTATATGATGTACTATTGATACCAACAATATATACAAACCCAAATATATTCCCCATTGGAAAAAAATAACAATAATAGTAATAATAATAACATCAACAACAATAACAATACTTAAATGCATTCATTATAAATGGAATGTCAAACTAGGTTCAATTACAAAGAAGTAGTACAAAAGAGTTAAGCTTTAGAATGATCATAAATGTGAATGCTTGAATGATGACAACCAAATGAAACCGAAGCAATCTTAGACCATATAATGGCATGAGTTTAAATTAAATTTGAGAAAACAATTTCATTTAATGATAAATAGACTGCAGATTGTCTATCATACGAACTCATCTAAACTGCCATGGTCAAAGCAAAAAAAAACCACCGTTACAATTAATTATCTACAGTTGAAATAGAAATAGAGAAAAGGGAAAGCAATCCTCTCTTAATTAACAAAAGCAGCACTTGTGCAAAAAAGCAAGGCTAGTACAAAAAGATGACTGCTCCAACATCATGATAACATAAACAAACCACAAAACTAATTATGTTGAAGCTACAGTAAGACGAAGAAATAAAACTTAATCCTTTTTAAATTATTTGTTGCTCAAGGCTTAAATAGAAATGAAACATAATATATAACCATAAATACTTAAACAATTAGCCATGCCCTTTAAGATTAAAGCCCATCAGGAGAAAACTAAAAATAAGTGTCATTAAGCTATATCACAATTGTCTTTTAAGGTAAACGCTATATCCTCTAATAAAATAAATACAATTTAATTATCTAATTTTGGGGTAATTAACTTCACAGATCTATCGGAGCTTTATCAGCAATAAGAGCTAAATGTAGAATCCCAGAAATCTGTGATCTACTACGATGGTTGTATAGAGTTTTAATGAGAAAAATGTAAGCTTCCAAAAAGTAGGAAAGTGCATTAGAAGATAAAAATTGAAGAGCTAATGTGCTGAGATATGGATTACTTCCACTCAAACTTTGATTCTCCTTCTGTGTTTAATTCTGAGGATTTTTTGCAGTAGACCTTCTAATTGATAATCCATAATTTGGAAAAGAAATTAAATCTGGACAAGGAGAGTTTGCTAGAACACTTGTCAGAATCAGAAAGAAAACTGCCAAACAAGATTTTCACATCAGAAGGATGGGTGTTGCGTGTGTCGACTACATTAGCATCTGTGAGAACAGGGCCATGTGGGCTTGTGGAGAAAGAGTGTAGCAGGGTGGCATTAAGTGACGATAGACAATGGTAAGGTCAATAAACATGACTGATGGCCCCAACAATAGCCATCAATGGATGGAGTGATGGTGATGGGAGAAGCTAAAAAGGATCTATTGATGGGAGAAGAGGTTGATTTAGTAAATAAGTTTTATATTTAAAAGATAAACTTGTATTTTGGTGTATTTACAATAGCAAAATGATTTGAAGTTTATCAATGGAGGCTAATTACAATCTTTGGATGCCATAACTTTTTGTAAAATCTAGGACATCTCACTTCAATATTAATCCATAATATTATATACATCATGAAGGATAATGCTGATATGATTACCTTAGGAGGGAGAAGTGAATTGCATGCCATGTTTTTAATGCATTGTATACGATAAAAGAAAGACATCTAGGGCTGATCTCCATTAAGAGTAGATGTGCTTTCATTTGATAAGTCAGCAAGTTTATAATATGTGATGAATCAATGTGGGCTCAGGAAATTCATGCCTAGCTCTCCCAATCTTTTATTATTTTGAGTCCAATTTCAAGAGGTAGACCTAATCGACACTATCCAAAAATTTCACCCTTAATTTGTGAAGTCTTTATAATCTGATGTCCAGTTCACATAAATGCAAGCCCATATAATTTATTACCTCTAATGATTAAAGAACTTTTGATTAAGAGAAATCATTAAACGTGAAGTACTTAGCATATAGTAGCAACAACTTTGGTTTAAGATATAAAAAATTTCACTACCTTTAGTTTTAAAGCAGATGATGTGGGGAATGATAACTAAGATCTCATGATTCTATCAACCGCGTTATCATGTACTATAACCTTAGTCAAGAGNCATTAGTCTTGCACTGGATACAAAGAAAATTGAAGGAGCTGTGATCGAGTTCGACTTGAACTTTGCGCAAGCAGGGCTGGAATATGAAGGAGAAGCCTTGACTACCGTGAACTAGGAAGAGCTTCGTGACAGCAAGACAATGGTGAAATTCATGAACAAGGGCAAGTAGATTGCCACGAAGAAAAGGAAATTTGAAAGAACTCATGAAGCAGAGGCAAGTGACAGCCGGAACGCCGAGAGCATCAAAATGAAGTCCATGGTAATAACTACAGGAGGTGATTTTGTTAGCGTTGTGCCTACAGACATCCAGATTGGAAGAAGAGCAACTCTCACCCCAACTGAAAGGAGAAATCGTAATCGTTGAATCCACAAGATGTTAACAAAATTGGTAAATGAGAAGAACAAGGAAGCCGCTTCGGTGAGGATGGGTGCAATAGCCACCGCGACGTAAATTATTCTCAAGTTGAGGGAGCAACATGTCGATGTTGTCGTACATACCACAGTTTTTCACTAGACCCCGACAGTTGCAGATTCTCCCAAAGCTTGAATTGGAAAGAATTCAGAAAGTGCAGAAACAAGATTTTGAGTATTTTCAGAGGATACAAAGCAGATACATCAATATCTTAGAAGGCTTGAAGTTACAAGCAAATGTGTTCTCCGAGTACGAGCAAGAGCAGATCTTGGAGTGTGTATTTCACCTCAAGGACTTGGGCCGCGCAGGTCGTTTGAGGAAAAAAACATATTCAGAGCCTCGAAAGTGGATGCAGGGCAAAGGAAGAATCACAATACATTGTGGTTGCTGCTACAATTTTGTTAAGTACAGTGAAGGGAACCTGCTGGGAATACTTTGTAACGATGAGGTCAATCTGATGTCGGGACTTATAAAGAGAATGATTAAGCAAATGATGGTCTAACACGTGTTGCCGGCTGACTGTGTGCTTAATAGCTACATCATCAACATATATGAAGAGGGCATATGTATCCCTCCTCACATAGATCACTACGACTTTATAAGACCATTCTGTACTGTGTCGTTCAT